>VWZW01007328.1:450571-592151 GCA_013397115.1 Edolisoma coerulescens | reverse complement strand
CCCCCTCCACCCACCCACCCAGCAGACCCTGGGGATGGAAAGCATCTTGATTGAGAAAGTGAATATACCACTCTAGGAAAACAGTAGCTCAAAAATGTGAATCTCTTTGCTATAATCTCATTTGGTTTTGTAGCATTTTCTGAGACCCCTAAAACCTCAAACAAATGTGGGAGCTGGGGCCTGAAGAAGTGTGTGTGTGTCCACACACACGTGTGCGTGTTTTTCTGCCTGCTTGTGATTTTGGGAACGTACTGAAGGATTCTTTCAAGCTCTAGTGCCAGGCATGTCTGTTTTTATACTTTCTTTCTCTTATGTTCCTCTTGCACATAATTATTTAGGTGAAATTTTGGTCTGACAAAAAAGCCTTGACATTTTAAATAATTTATTAAGCAAACAGAAACAGACAGAAACACCAGCAGTTTTCCTCCTGTGTACCTCTGAGTACTTCACCGGTACCTCTGAGCTCTGCTCAAGATGTCAAACTCTCTCAGAGGCTGAAAATGTTGTACAGTTCTGCAGCCTATCTGCATGGCCAAAATGGGTCACTCTCAGCCAAAACAACTAAACTGGCCCAGTGGGCCAAAGAAATAAAGTCCAGATGTCAGGCAAAATAATCTCCATCACCTCTGTGATGATTAACTCAGATACTTGATCCCTTGTAAGAAGGGAGATTTCTTGGGTAAAGAGGCCGAATTAATTCAGAATATCGACTTCAGTGGACACATATTATGAGTTAAAGTCACAATCTTAATTTCAGTTATTCTGAGCTGGAGAGTTCCAAGGATAAACTGTGATCTGGGGCCACAAACACATTTAAGGTTGACACAAAGAAACTTTCCAAAGAGGCCAAAGGTAGAGTGGAGCAGACAGGTTTGCATCGGGGAAAGGAACCACTTTTTGGGAGGTAAAATTGCTGCAGGTCGGAGCAAAAAGTGAAAACTTCTGAATAGAAATTTCAGAACAACCTCTAGGAACAGAGATAGTGAATGATGCAGCAGGTTAGGCCAGGAGAAGAGCAGCAGCAAACAGCAGCAAGCAAACAGGAAAACAAGCTGGCCAAAAAGCTTGCCCTGGGTTTTTGAAAAGTTTCTCTCTCTATCTTAACAAACCAAACATCCTCCATAAAAACCCTACTCCACGGGAAAAGGTGTTCTCACCCCTGATCTGAACTGACAGATGTTGCCTGGTTTCTGTAGAGAAACTCTTATGCCAGGGTGTGAGCCCAAGGAGTTGTTTCCTCGCTGGAGTTTCACATCAGGCTGCAGTGCTCCCCCAGACTGACCTCCCAGAAGGACTCCTGGGCTCTGAGCAAATCTGACCATCCCTCAGCCAGAGGGAGGATCCCTGGAGAACGGGAGCTATGGAGGAGAAGGAAGATTTGGGAGAAAAAAGCTGTTAAAAATATCCAGGGCTGTCTCACGCTCAGGAAGTGGAGCATCAGAGAGGAAGGCAAAAAGAGTTGTTAGAAAAAGGAGCTCTAAATGCTGGATTTATAAAAACTTTCCTGACACTCTGAGGGACACTACTTACGGTTTTCTGTGAGGATATTCAGCACAGTACAAATAACAGGCATGTGGGCACTCAAAAGAAATATTTGGCCACTGTTGCTCCACATTAGCATCAAAACACACCAGCCCTTTTACCTGCTGATTCCTCCCAGACTGGTCCTGGGGCAGGGTTAGAAACTACCATGAAAAAATAGCCTTGGTAGATGCCATTTCTAAAAGGGGTCTTTAAGTTATTGTTTCCTCTCTTAGAGGGTACGGGGGAGACTTTAAGTGACAGAGAAGTAACTCCTGGATTTGCTGGATTTTTCGGTGCCACTGTGTTAGAAGGGACACAGCAAGTTTACTTTAGAGCTGGATGGACCTGGGCACACACTCAAAGTGGAGGTGCTTTGAATTTTTAGGTTGCACATCTACAAAAGCCAGAGCAGTTCAGAGGGGTTGACAACACCATCATTTTTCTTAACTATAGCTGAGTTGAGAGACCTTCAAAAGACTTACTGTTGTAGCACCGCTGAACCCTCAGACTGTATCCAGTGGGCTTTAGGTTGGTTTTATTTTCATATAGGATCGCCTTCCTGATTTTGTTTTCCTGTCTTTTTTTAGCACTGGAGTTTTTCAGTCGTTATTGGCAAGGGAGTGGAAATTTTACTTAAATATGTCATTGGTGGTATTCGAAAGGAAAAAATAAAGATATTTTAAAAGTCCTGCTTGAACAACAAAGGATTTTCCTTTTCTTTTTTTTTTTTTAATTAACATCCATGAGCTTTTTGTTGTCTCTTGCTCCTTTCTTTCTGGACTTAGACTAAGAGGGGGTTTTTGTGTTTACTCCTACTAGCTTTTGTGCCACTTTAATTTCTGTGTGTATTTTTAGCAAACCACCATCTGCACAATTAATGGAAAAATCACATTTTACAGAAGTTTTTTAAGTTATTGTTTCAATTGTGTTACAACACAAAGATAGCCCCTGTCCCAGAGAGCTTCCAGTGTGAGACTTAAACAAAATGCAACTTCTAACTAAACAGACTCTGAATCCTTCACAAAAATAAAACATTGCCTGTCAGAAATAATATATAGAACTCTTTAATATGAAAAATTGCAAATCTTCAGCTGACCACATATCCTGCAGGAGTAATTATGTCATTTCAGAAGAAAATAAAACAGCCATGTTTTGTCAAATATAGGACATTTCACACACTATCAATTTTGCAGATATAAATACCTAAGGGCATACACAAACCCTGTGATCACCAATGGCAAATTGCCAAGTGAGGACAGATTCATTAAACATTAGAAGTATCAGGCACCCACCCAAACCCATAAATTAAAATTTTAAGCCTCGAATGTTATGCCACTGCGTACAAGTTAAATATGTTTGGAGACATTTTTATGCAGCCTAATTAGAACTGGATGGAAATCCCAGTTAAAGTATGATGTAGCTCTTCCTTAACGTAGTTTTCTTGGCTAAACCCAGCCTTAAAAGAGTCATATTCCTTTCTGCAAGTTGCTGCAGAAAAGAAGCTGGTGGTAAATCGGGTCCAGAGGACATTGGGAAACTGCTGGAACCGGATGGTTAAACCAGCCTGGTTTGTTTAGGCGGGACTGCCAGTAAACCTTTGTGATCTGCAGGCAGAAAGAGCAAGTCCTTAATTAATATTCACAATAGCAGCCACTAATTTGCTTTGAAACCAGCTGCTGTCACCAGATGAAACTGTCAGCAGGCTTCTGCAGCTCTTGTTTGAGCAGCCAGTCTCTGTTTCCAGTTTTTAAGAGCAATGTGCATCTCAGCAACCAGATGCAATTAAAGCTGAAGTTTAAGCGGCACTGCAAGCCCGAGCCTCCTTTCCTCATCCTCTCACTGGGCTACACCCGCCCACAGCAGTGGCCAGGGCAGACCTTTGTGCACTGGACGTGGCAAAGGGAGCAGCCTAGGACAGGAGCTGCTGGATTTGCCATCCAAGCAAAGTTTGTGCAGTTGGGTCTGTGGTCGTGGGTGCACTGGGGAGCTGAAGATGAGAAGCCATGGTGGGCTCTTGCTCTCTTGCAGAGGGAGACTGAGCTCGTACTTGGCATTCCATCCAGCACCAGACTTCTCACTCATCCTCAGCTGGCACTTTGCTGGGTCCCGTTGCACAAGGAGCTTGCAAAGGGTGGCTCTCAGTTGTGGTCTTTCTCTCCTTCTAATGGGGAATTTGGTGTAACTGTCAAAGATTCCCTACTGCTGTGTCAAATCACTTCTTAGCTTTAAAATTACAGCAATCGACACTTTTTTTTTCTGGTTTTTTAATAGAATTTGTTACCTTCTGGGCAAAGGATCTCAGTACACTAAACTTCAGGCATTAAAAAAAAAAAATTGGTCTCCATAATTTTGAAATGTTAAGATTGAAATATTTTGAAATATAAGACAGAATATTCTTCATAATATTTCTTTCCACAAGAAGGCTTCCTCTTGTTTATAGCTGAGAGGTAACTATGCAGTTCTGCAAACCGGAGCACAGGCAGTGATGAGGATAAAGAGAGGCCAAACAGACCTGTCATGATTCACTTGTGGAGAGCTGATTCCCTGCTCCCCAAATTCCAGCTATTCCCAGAGGAAGGTTCCTAGGCCAGACCAGAGCTGATGAAGGAGCTAAATTCAGTGCCAGTACAGGTGGGAAGCTGGACAACAGCATGACCAAGAGTGACCACCTGGCAGCTTTTGCAGCAGTGCTGGGACTAAACCCAGGGGCCTCCCTCAGCTTTTTTCCCCCTTTCCTGATAAACCTGAACTTAACAGGACAGCTGTCGGGTAGCAATAATTTTTTAGAAGTTACAAATGGTCTGAGCAATCCAGCAATGAGTGAGGTGCTCTTTTGGTCAAGTCACAGAAGGGAATGGCAGTTATAAATTAATGAAATTGCAGCAATTATGGTTTTCATCCTGATTCTCTTCGCAGAGATAATGATGAAAGGCTCTGGAGGTAGAGGACACGGGATGAATAATTGATTGTAAAGCATATTCAGAAGTAGGAAACAGCAACAAAAAATCTCCACCGACTGTGGCAAAGATCCTGCAGGGAATGCTGATTGTGGACCATTTCTGTGAAGGACTGGATATTAGTGCCTTTCATGGTAAATTAAGGTTGGGTTACTTGGCATTAGCTCTGTTTGAAGTTCAAACAAAAGATAAAGGTCCCTTCAAAAATAACACAAGGAATTTTTTTTTCATTTTTTGTTTTGGTTTTTTTTTATCAAATTAATAATGTTCATGTACTCCCCATTTGCCCTGCAGCTAAGATTCATGAGTGTGTATGTGCATAAATGAGAGATACAGGCTCTCAAAATTTACCACAAAAATTAAAATAGGAAGGCAGATGGCAGTCTGTTATTCCATCTGCATTTCACTTAATCAGCTGCTCTTATCAGAAATGCTGCTTAGGGAACCAGTGGCTCTTGTTTGTCCTTTGCAAACTGGAGACACACAAGCTGCTTTCTTGTAAAAGTCCTGCTGGCTGACACACAGGCAGTACCTGTCTGTGTGTGAGAAAAGAGAAAGAAAGTAAGGTTACCTAAAAACATTTAGCATATATTGGCTGGGTTTAACAGAAAAGCTTTGCCTCAAGATAAGTCTGGAGCATTAATTTTCCTCATTGAGCTATTGTAAAGGAAAAAAGAGGGAAGGAAGGAAGGAAGAAAGAAAGAAAGAAAAGAAAGAAAGGAAGGAGAATGACTGGCAGGCTAGATACTGTCACAGCAGATTTGTGGAGTTAATTTACCTATTTTTTCAGGCATGTATTTTAATAAGATTTAATGAGCTGCTGAAAAGAGGACTGCTGCTTTTTTTTGGCTGATGGCAGTAAGATGAAAACAAGAGGCTTTTTAGAATGATGTTAACTTGCACTTTAAAAGTTAATAGAGCTCCTATGAATCTGTGTTGGCAGCACCTGGAAGAAGCAGGTGGAAATTCCACTGAGATAAATGGCGAACCAGGGGAAGAACAAAATAATAAAGTCTTATTTGCAAGATCTGGATACAGCATCAGTCCTTCTGGCAGAATGTTTTTCAAAAGCTGTGGAAGTCCTGTCTGCAATGAAAGGTAAAAAAAAAGATTTTGAGGGAAGTCTGGGACTAGTAAAATCTTCCTCTTTATTTCTCTTAGCATTCATAAACCTTTAGATAAGGGGTCAGGTGATGTCCTTGGTGTAGTAGCTTGGGATACTGGAGGAAGCAAGAGGAGAATAGAGAGTATGATCAAAGGTTTTAGAGAAATGGCCTACAAAGAAAAGTGACTCATCTCTGGTAATTTAGTCTGCAAAAGGAAGACTGAAGGAGGAGCATGATCCCACAAGTACATGAAAGGGAGCTAAAAGGAGGGAAGGGATGCTCCACACTCCATTTGCATGGTAGATAAGATAAAGTGGAGCAAGAAATATGCAGCTAAAGTACTCTTCACTTTCTAAAGCCAGAGAAAAATGAAGACCTGGATTAGATTACCTGGAGAGTTGTAGAGACCTTTAAGGAGAGGCTTGGAAAGCATGTACCAGGAAGGACAGGACTGAAGGAGACCTGCCTTGGGCAAAGGATGAGCTGGATGACCGGCCAGCTCCGGAGTCCTGCCACGGGTTCCCTGATTCCCGGCCCCTGCCAACAGCCTGGAGGGGCTATGACACAGCAAAGCCCCTCCAGCCCCACAGAGATGTACCTGACAGGAGGAGCTGTGCCACCAGGCAGGCTCTGGCTTCCCTGAGCTGGTAGGAACTGGACAAGAGTCAGCCTAAAACACAAAAAAAGAGGCTGAAAGTAGAAAAATTCAGCTGACTGTAGGGCGAGGTGCCAGATGTAGATGTTGGGCAAAGCTTTGCTCTCTTTCAGACTGCCTTATCTTCATCTTTCAGTTTGCTCTCCTTGCCTCTTTTATCCCTTAGGATAAATTCATTTTGACTGTTTTTGTGAACAAATAAAGATCATTGTCTTGTGGTTTTCGTAACGAATCGCTTTGTGGTATGCCTTTGTCTGCACATCACAAATTCCAGCAGATAAGAAAACTGAATAAATATTTCATGTACAAAAAAAATACCACAGAAAAGAGCTAATTAGCTGGATTGATATAAGTTGTTCTGTGACCTGTGAAAGTATGTTAGTCATAATGCTGTTCTTTATAAACGCCATGCAAACTCATTCAGACATGCTGGCAAGCTAGGAAAGGGCAGTGTGAACAGCAAGGAGCACTCAAGGTATTACTAAAAGAAAAGTCAGAAGATTTTTGTCTTAAAGCTGTCCCTATCTAACTGGGTTCTCCCAAAAGCTGCTGACAGCACTATAACCAGCGTGGGTGAGTATCCTCCCAGAGTTATGAAACTGGAGTGGTGTGATTTGCTCTGCAGAGGGTGGAGTAAGAATGAGGGCAAGGCTTGAGGTGTAGTTTTCAAATGGTGCACTTGAGGTCATGGACTGACTGGCTCCAGTCAGATTATTGCCCTTCTGTCTGCAGACAAGCCTCTTAATGGTACACCCCACATTTAGAAAGTGCACAGAGGAAAAACAGCCCATCCACAGCATGATGGAGAAGATTCAGCCACCCCCCTTACCAGAGAGGACTCAGCAGTTCGGTCTCAGAATATAAATCTTTATTGAAGTCATAAAAATGAGGACTTTTCTGTAAGTGAAAGGGGAAGAGTGGTAATATGTCTCCAGAGCAGAGAAGAGGGGTGTGTAAAGGTTCCCTGCAGAACATCTGTGTGAGTGTGCCTGCCTGTTTGTATATTTTCCCCTTCATTTAGCAACCAGCAAAGTCAGGCTGTGCACGACATTTCCATCCTGGAAATCTCCTTTTAAGGCCAGGCAACCTGCCCTCCTGCAGCTCTTTCTTTCCTCCTCCTGGGAAGGGAGCCCTCGAGGCAGAGCAGTGGGCACACAAACTGCACTGCCATGGAAGGCGTGGTGGCTTTGCCTCTCTGTGACACCCCCTGTCACCAGCCTCTCCTGGGAAGCCGTTCCTTAGAGAAGCAACAGTGTCCCAAATTTGAAAGGAAGCAAAATGAGCCTTTGCTCAAAATCTTTGCTATCTCAAGCAATGAGATCTCAGGAATGAGAATGCTCCTGTCCATTTTTTTAGAAGTGTATCTCTGGCTCAAGAAGAGTTGGACTTGCTTTCTCCTCTACAGCTGGACAGATTCCATAAGTGCAGTGGGCTAATTGCAACCACAAGACTCCTTCAACCTTCTCCACTGCTGCATGATATCCCCAACTTCTCATTTCGACAAAAAACATTATTTTACTGTGCATTTTAAAGTAGTTTAAGTGAATTGGTGATGTCTTGAGATTGTAATGGATTGGAAGTCCTGTGTTTTTTGTCAGAGTGACTGATGGGGAAGCATCATGTGCCCGTAGTAAATGTGGTTTCTGGATATCATCTGCTTTAAAACGCTTGCACATGCATGTATACAAGTGCACACAGGAAAAAAACTCTGTAAAACTTTTCAGACTGGAGCTTCCCATGTGTGATTCAGTAAAACATGGATCTTAGCCTGAAGTTGCTTTTCTGGGATGCTACTGAAATCACCTCAAATTTGGAATTCAGAGTTACAAGGGACACAGATTTAATGTTGACAAGAAATTTCAGAGCAATTCCGGGCTCTGATTTTTAAATCCATCTTAGAGCTGTGGGCAGTAGACTCTCACTAATTTTTTTCAGGAAAGACACACCTTGGGGTTCTTGGCAAATCCTGGTTGAGAGAGCAAGTGCAGTAACCTGCAGAAGGCTATAAACTGTGCCTTGGCCCTGTCACATGTTTTATTTCCTTTTGAATTTCCTCCATCCCTGTATTCCTATAATTTCACCCTGTCTTTTGAGCACATGCAAAGTAAATCCAAGAAAACAAACGCAAACCTTAAAACACGGCGTCGCTCCAAGAAAAGCAGTGATTAGGCTTTGAGGGGCAGCAGGTTCCAGAGGGCAGGGTTTTGTTTTCAATTTAATTTGATATTCACATTCACCAGCACTCAGAGTTTCCCCCAAAACGTACCTTCAGGGGAAACACTGGTCAGCATTACCCTGATTCAGGGAAGGGCTTGGCTTAACGCACAGAACAGTTTTCCACCCACCACTGGCTCTGGATAGTGTCATGTTTGAGAAGACACCTCACACCATTCCTTGTCCGTTAAAGAGTGTTATTCAAATGAACGTGAAGCCCAAAAAGCACCTAATTAATAACAGTAATTAACTAATTAATACAAATTAATGCTGAATGATGCAATAAATAGATTTAATTACGGCCACGGTTAAATACAGTGTCAGCACCTTTATGTGGATGGAACATGGCCAGCCCACAAGAGTTTTGAAATCACAAATTCCAGACCAAAATTTTCACACTGCTTGCTTCAGATGCCTTTTTGGGGGTAACCCAAGCTCAAGATGAAGTAGTGCAGAACACTTTTTTTGCAGAACAAGGATGCCCTGGACTTTTTAAGCCAGGTAAAAGTACAGTATCCTGAATTTCCCATTCCAAAATGAGGGGTCACCAGTTCATCTCTGGGAATCCCAGTCTACTGGACTGTGAGTGTGTGTTGTTGATTTTTTTAAACAGACATAGACATGTTGAGAGTTGCCTTTTTAAGTCTATAAGACACATCCATCCCATTTTAAGCAGCTGCAAAGTTGCAAAGAATGAGTGCCTGTGTTTGGTAGGTTAAAAACTCCGCCTGTGGTTAATTCATGCCTCAGAGCTGAAAAGTGCTGGGTGGATCATTGTGGTTTTTCAAAATTAAGGTGTTTCATTCCCCATAGTTTCTCCTTCTTTGTGTGTCATCATTTTCAAAGCTTTTATGGCAGGCTTAAATTTAGAGTCCTTGTGGCTTTGTTGGGGCACCACCTTTACCCTGTGTGGTCACAATTTTGTGCTTCCTGTCTCAAAAAGACAGTGCCAAGATGGGTGGGGAACTTCTCGGTGAGGTAACCAGGGATGGGCAAAATAGCATCACATATCATTTATTTTCCAATTTCAAGGCAAGTACATCAGCAGGAAGTGTGCTTAGGGAGGTCACTTCATTCAGAAAGAATGGGCCAGAGTTGAGGGAAGACAGATGGGTTTCATGGTCCCAGGGCTGGGGGGGAAGTCAGGGATATATGGGTGTGTGGGTATAGGAGAGAGAGAGAGAGAGATAAAATACTGAGTATTTCCTGGGAACTTTAATTGCACTGTCTGACCTGCAATCAAATTTACAGGCCACCAACATTTCCCAACCCTGGTGTCTAAAGTTAGCTTTCTGATTTTACATCAAGGTTGCTAAGGGAAGAAGGCCTGAACTTTTAAAACATCACCAGGAACTTCTGCCTGGTCAGCCCTTCAGGAAAGCAAAACATTCCCACAGGCAGACAGCTCTGATTATTTAGTTTAGAATACAGCTTTTTGAAGGAGATTCTCTGGCTTACCTGTAGACAGCTTGTCAGTGAACAGAGCACATTTCTATGTGGTCCTAGCTCTGAAAAGCAGTTTCCTAGTAAAGGATTAAGGAGACAACTGTTCTGTGAAGCTGCAAACCAATATTGACTGCAATGATCATAGGACTTCTTTCACGGCATGGAACAGTTTCTCCTTGAACTGCAAAATACTCTTTTTCCGATGGCTGTGTGCTTCCTTAAATGTTGTATTTCACAGAGTGAGAGTCTCAGAGGTATCTGTAAGAAGACTTTTTTCCTTTGAGTTTCTTTGGGGTATCATCTCTTCCTGTGTGTTCAGCATTAGAAATTCCAGGATCTTCCAGCATGATCAGCACATGTTTGCTCACAAAGCCTCTGCAAGGGCAGGATTGGCACTGTGAAGCCCCTTAACTGCTAAGAGGGAATGTAGAGTTCTCCTCTAAACTGATTTCTCTTTGAATATCCATTTGTTGTGGGGTTTGGGGTTTGTTTTGGCTGGGGGGTTTTGTGGTTTGTTTGTTTGTTTTGTTTTTGCAGGATTTCTAAAATAAGCAAAGAAAAAATGTCATTAGAAAGGGCCTGTGTTCTAAAACGGTCTCTAACGCTGTTCTAAGGGCAGTGGTTTTCCAGTTGTTACATGGGACAGGACAGTCACATCTCCCTTTTAAAGGAATAGATGGGATGTGTTTTTGCAGTGCTCTGAGGGGTGAAAGCCTGGAAAGGGATTTGTATTATTGCTGATTTTGTAAAGCAAAGCTCTGCCCTCATCAGTCATGCAAAAGTAGGGGAGGAAAGGGGTTTTCACACATCAGGTTCTGTCCACAGTACAAATTAACTAAATGAATAACAGAAGGAACAAACACAGTATTTTCTTTCCAGATACAATTACCTTGTTGGCTTGACTTCAGCTCAGGAAAGCACATTGTTAATAAAACCTTGCCATGAATATCAAGCAGATGTCCTAATCTGATACAACTGTAACCTGGAGAGAGAGGATGCACTGAAGTGATTCAGTGGTAAATAAGGTAAGAGGTAGAATAAAATATACAGCAGATAAGAGGCAAGCCCAGTGGCTCAGGCTTAGAGATCCCGAATATAAAATCCTATTCTCATTACTGATAAAACCATATTATTCCCCTCTCTGGATCTCTCTCTTGGTTTTCTCTTGTGTTCTGTGACAAGTCCCTTTTTATTGGACTCTTTGCCCACTGCCAAAGGTCTCTTCAAACTCAGAGGTGGAAAAAAACCCAGCCTGTAAACCTTTTTAATATTCACTTTTAGGTTGAGAGGAAGCTAATGTTTAATAAAAACTGCTTCTGGCTGATGCTTGTTTCTCCTAAGAGCTCCACAGATTCCAGCCCATCTAATAAAAATACAACGAAGACCTATCAAACTGGTAAATGAAGCTCAAGCTATGTAGAAAGAAATTAAAAATTCCAGTGTCAAGCTTTTAAAAGCAGTCAAGTGTTTTGGGCACATTTGTTTTTAGTGGTTCTGCTCAAGACTTCCTATATGCACCTAATTTTCAGCACCTGCCAGACATCCCATCCCCACTCCCAGAAAATGACCAAACACAATACAGATCTCTTTTTAAATTCAAGTACACTGGTGTCTAAATTACTTTGGAAGCTCTGACCATAATTTCCAGCATTTAGTTCTATTTGTTTCTGCTCTTTGCCTGTCTACTTAGACTGCAAGACTTTGAAGAAAATATCACATTGTCCTTTTTGCTTTATCCAGTTCCCTGCACAACATTAATTAATAAACAAAGCATGCAGACAAAGGAATTAATTCAATTTAAAACATGCAGAATATTTAAGACTCAAAATATTTTTAATGAGGTTATGGAGGAGTGTGTTCTACAATGCATCTGGGCCAGCTGCAAAATAAGAAAACAAGGGCCATATTTAGATTCATTTTGTGGCTCTGATCCATGTTCCTTTCATTAAAGCTCCTTCCCTCCCCAGCCATCTCTTACATGTGGAGGACACAGGACAATCTGGACAGTTACAGAATAGCAAAATCCAGAGGGATTTTGGGAGACAGAGGGAAGAATAAACAGACACAAATGTCAGGTTCTGCCAAGAAATCACCTGGAACAAATGTATTTCTCCATTATTGTGTGCTAAGTGAGTTCACCTGAAGAATTGCCTGGAATTTCGTAGTGGCATTTCCTGAGGAACAGGTTTGAAAAGAGCTTCATCACAACCAAGGGATACTTCGCTAATTTTGAAAAGGCAGACAATTATCGGACCCTTCTGTGGGCTGCTGAAGGGGCGTGGGTTTGGAGGGGCTTGGGGTTTCTTTTGCTTTAGAAAAGAGTGAAGGAAGGTTTGTGAGCCAGAAGTTTCTTCTCAGACTGCAGCAACCTGCGTGGTGTCCGTGTTGGGAATGGGGCTGGGCTGTCCCAGCAGCAGGTGTGTATCTGATCTGCAGCATTTCTGTGCCCCCTGTTTGGATAGCAGTGCCCTAGCTGCTCTCAGGCAGGCCCGGGCTCACCCTGCCGTGCTGAATGTCTGCAGCAGAGACCACGAGAGGGGCTCAGAGTGTTCTCTGTGCTAAGAGAAAATCCTTTTAGAAAACGCTTGGGCTCTGCTGTCCCTATGTAGTTCAGCACCTGAGGCTTTTGCCAGCCTGGATTGCAGGTGCTGTGCAGAAATCTCCATTGGGGGCTGCAATAAATGGCAGAGACATTGAATGGAGCACCAAATGCAGGGTAAGTGCTGCAGCTCAAAGTCCATATTTCAGAGCAGTTTGATGCTCACAAGCTACAGCCTGAAAGTAGGAGATACACAAACAAGCAGGGAAAGAAAATCAACAGAGCATCTACAAGCAGGGCAGACTGGTTTTCTTTATTGTCTACACCACTGCCCCTCCAAAGTGTCTCTGAAGAGGACATTCCAGCTGCTCACTGCTGAGGGTCATATACAGAGCTACAATTCCAAGCCTTGGAAACCCCTAAACTGGACTGCAGTTTCATATGGTCTCTGCTTATCTTTTAAGCTGCAGCCAGCCTTTCAGAAGTTACCCAAGAGCTGGCGTCTCCAGCTTGCCGTCAGCATCTGCAGCGAGCGTTCGCTCAAGTGCTCACACTGGAGTTGCACTGTCTTAAAAAATTCAGTTTTCATGGTGGCTCAGTGGTGGTCTGGGAAGTCTGGCTGGTGCTGGGTCTGTGTCCAGTGCTCCGACTGGAGGTAGCTTAGAAATTCAGAAGCAGACTTTTCCCAGGCCAAACCTTTTTATGGACACTTGTTTTATCTTGCCAGTGCTTGTCCACATGGTACACTATTTCTGAAGCATGAAGATAAAATCAAGCCTATAAACATATATTTCATCTGTAGGAGTGGTTTGTTTTCCTTGAGTACGTTCACACAGGCAATCTGGCTAAAGAGATCCAGTTGTACACAACTGATCAGTGTTAAAGCAACAGCTTTATTTCATAACTTGAGAGGCAAACAGCTGAGTCATCATCAGCTTTGAGGGGAAAAAAGATATCTATCTTTTTTCTACAATATAACTAATATTCTTTCTTTTTTCTTTTTTTTTTCTTGCTCCAGGTTAGAAATTATTGCCCAGACTTTTAAATCTCTATGTTGTCCTATTTTGAGGAACATAAGCCATTTATTTAACTACAGGATATCCTTAAGGCAACAAGAATCATCCAGACTTTTTAGTACAGACCAGACTTTATTAACACAGATTGCAACTGACTAGTTATGGGACAGAAGAAAAGGAAAAATAGAAATAGTTGGGTTCTTGCTGCCTCTGAATAAAAGGCATATTCTTAAATATGGAATTAGGAGACTGCCCATAGGAACCTACTTTTATGGGGGAAAATGTGTACAGATTTTTGCAGGTGTGGATCTCCTTGAAGAATTTAGACATCATTAGAAGTGACTGATTTATTCAAGGAATTGTTACTATAAGTTTCTTATCAACTTGTTGATGTTATTGGTTGCCTGAAGTTCAAGTTCATCCATACAGACTGATTTTTTCTTGGAAGGAAAAGGAGTTTATCTCTAAGATAAGAGAAGGAAAGAGAGTTTACTGTTTTCTTTCTGATTAATTAGTTTAATTATGCTCTGAAGGGACATGGGAAGGGTAGTTCCAGGTCAGATCAAAGGTTCAAACAGGCCAATGACCTGTCCCCAAACAGGGCCCAGTAACAGATATCTGGAGGAGTCAGTCAGTGCACGGCAAACAGGTAGTGAAATTCCCCACCGCATTTTCCCAGCCTGCAGCAATATGTCCCAGGGAATTTCCCCAGAAAGACAAGCTTTTAGAAGCAAAGCTCTTTGTCAAATCACCTTTTGAACCTGGGCTAAATTTTGGCATCAAGGGTGAGTTGTGGCAATGAGTCCCACTCTGGGTGTCACCTGGAGTGCTCTTGCTGTGCTGCAAACACATCATTCCAGTTCATTATTTCATTTAATTTCATAATTTCATTTCATTTCATGCCCCTTTGCTCTTGCATGGAGGGAGGCAGTGCCCAACCCTTCTCAAAGGCAGAGGGTTAAAGGAGATATCCCAACCCTGCCAATCCTTGCTCAACCCTTCAAACCCCATCATGTTTTATGAAAGGAGTCCCCCCAAACAGATCTGTGTTTCCAAAGATAGCAATGATTCCTTCTTAGGTCTTCACGGGGAGGCAGATCTGGTTATGAATCCAGCCAGAATGGGCCTTGACTTGACTGCTTGGGCCAACCAAAGGGCTTGGAACACATAATTCCTTACAGGAATCTGGGCATCAGTTTTCTGCACTTTTTCTGAAGGCACCTGTAAATGCCCTGGCAGAAATCCTTCCCTTTCTTCTGTAAGGACAAGATCTGCCTGCCCTGTTCTCTGCTGTAGTGCTCAGCCTCCCTGGTACCTGTGATCTGTGCACATGTTACTCTGCGTTGTTTTGAGACGATGCCATTTGAAGACAAGACATCATGTGAGCCTTGCCTAAGGACTACTGATGCTTTTATTAACCCAGATGATCCATGAAAGCACCAATTTTTGATAAGAAAGCAGTATCCAGGTGTGGACACTGAAACCTGGGTTGCAGAAAGATTTTCCAGCTTTCTGCCACTGTCTGTGAGAAAGTCTTTGCTTTCTCACAGACGCTGGCTGAAAACAGTTAGAAGTTTCTGTAAACAAATCCCTTTATCTTGCAGGTTGTTTTGCAGTATTGTTATAGTTCTAACTAGAAAATATTTAGAAATGGGTGTCTTAGAATTTGGCCAATCCCCTCAAGGGGTGGATGGCCAAAGGACCAATTACCTTTTGCCATTTAACACACTTTTGCAAACTAACATGCAAAAGCCTTTGGAAAAGTATTAAAGTGCTTCCTTTCATCCCTGAGCCTTGGACTCTGTCGTTTTCTGTACCTGTTTCTCGGTGTGACAGCGACATCCAGGAGTTCCCACTCAGGCTATAGCAGTAGCAAAGAGTCAGATTTTCATAAAGGTACTCTTAACCCAGCTGTCTGAGGTGAGCAGAGTGTCAGAGGTTGGCTCTACTCTTTCCAGTCCTCCATCTCCATCTAAAGACAAAACCTGGGAGGTACAGGGCACCTCTGGAAACCCAGCTGGTTTCAGTTCCTTGATGGAGGTTCAGCTCTTGGATAGCCCATGGTTTTAACTGCTGAGCAGGTTTGGAAAAATGGCTGTTTGAACTCCTGAAGTTTCTACTAAAATAATGAGAGCTAAATATCCATAAAAATCCACGTTTGTATGTAAAGTCTTAAAAAGGAAATTAGTAACATGACTTTCAAGTATCACCTGTTCTAAAAGAACTACATCCTCAAATCTTACAAGGGTAATCTCTGCCTCTAAAGGTTTTTTCCTCTCTTGTGGTTCACCACACAGCTGCATGAACACAAGAACTGTGTGAGACCAAATGGGACTCAGTTCACCATGACATGAAATCTGCATCACTAAGAGTCTGTGTGTTTGTCCCACTTTGAATTCCTCTGTTTTAGGCACGGGTGAATAGAACAGTTCAAAGTTTTCCAGGATGAGTTGTTCCTGCCCTCTCTGGTGATATGAACACTTTCCTGTTTTGAGTGGAAATAGTTATCATGGGACTACAGCAATCTTTTTCATAGCTGCCTCACACCCTGACTGCAAGCATTCCCTACTGACCAGCATTTTCAAGCTTCCCTGAGCTTTTTTTTTTTCCGATGAACTTTTCCAACTGCAGAGTTCCCAGCTTTTTCCAGAAACTGTTATCATTAGTTCATAAGTGCATGACCTACTACACTTCTTTTATTTTAATAGTTCAGTTCCTAATGTATGACAGTTTGATCCTTTGCTGCACTGGCAATATCCCAAATTCTCATCAAAAAGTTTGATGAATGCGTTCCTGTGCATTCCTATTATTGTGCCAAGACCATTCATGAAAATAATTGAAGAGATCAGTCCAAAAGCTAATCCTTTCACTACAGCACAGGAATGTTTCTGCTTCCACCTCCAACGTGGAAATCCCTATTTTGCATTTGTGACAGAGACACATCTTTCTCTTGCCCCCAGCCCTGACAGCAGTGTGCTACTTCCATGGCCCCACTGGAGACACTCAAATTGATGCAGATTCCCTCAAGGCAGATCAGAATGATGTTGTACATGGGCCAGATAACTTTTTTCCCCATGGATTTACATTTGCTGGTCATCTGGTTAAGAAGTAGAGTTCCCAGGTGAGAAACGGTCTTGGAAAGGTCTTTGTGTGTCGGCCTTGAAAACCTCCACAGTGTCAGGCTCTCTGCCTGAGCTTGTTTAGCTCCTCTCTGCTTCTCCTCCTCCTTGTTTTCCAGGTGACTCCTTTCCTCCGTGCTCTAGGGACACACTGTTGAAAGTTAATGCCAAACGGATGGTGCTGCCAGTGTCTCTGAAGAAAAGTGTTTTCTATCAGGTTATGTGCTATGCAGTCCTGAAGGTTTGTCCCATTCCAAGAAAAACAAGGAAATCCAAGTATCTCCAAACTTCTTGTGTCTCTGCCCAAGATGGGGCTTTAACCCCCTCCTGGATCCAATACCCCACACGGAAAGGAGGAACACAGCAAACATGCAAATTCAGAAAATACCTGCACATGCTTTACTGTCTGCATTTGTGCTCCATTCCCCCTCCTGCTTTTGGCACTGCAGCCCATGCAACTGTACTGACTGAAAAATATGGCAAAGTTCTTTTTCTGTTTTATTTCTTGGGGTTTTTTTCTTGTTTCTGTGTTTCTGTTGCTTTCCCTTTCCTCCTTTCCATTTGTGTGCCTGAGGAGCCCTTTGCCATTTCTTTTAAGGCAGTTGAATTTTCTGGAAGAAGTTGGCTGAGCAATTGTCACAATAGCCTTACAAATCTCCAGTTGTAAGACTGAGTTTTTCTTTGACAGATCTTTTCTGAAAATGTATCCTTCTCCCATATTAGGAGGATCTCATTATTTTTACAATCTGTTTTGAGATAGGATTAGCTGTGAAATCCTTCTTCAAACACCAGTCTGACACAAGTTTCAGATAAATTTGTGTACCTTAATTCAAAGGTAGTCTTAAGTTTCCTCCACATTCAAATCCTAGAAATGCTCAGACCAATTTGTGTCACTGTTTCCCTAAGTCTGTTGATTTTTTCCTTTATTATTTATAGTTTTAGTTGGTTTCTCAGCCTCCTGAGTTTAAGGTAGATTGAATCATGAGCTTTCTAGCTAAGGTTACTTCTCTGAACACTTTGTCTGTCATTTCCGTAAGTACCTTCCAAACCCAATTCAAAGAACACATCTCCTTTTGCTGGCTCCACAAGACTGAAAAAAACCTGTCAGGAAGCCGTGACAGGAACTTCTGGTCTCTAACGTTATTGGTAGAATTTGCTTTCAAATATATTTCTTCAAAGTTACAGAGTCTCAGCAACGTACAATGCTCAGAAATTTTTCTGTCTGGACTGGCATTCCACAGATCTTTTTTCATCCCAAAATGCATCTTTAGCCCATTTTTCTTTTCCATTTGAAACAAGAGTAACCAGATAATCAGAGTTTTGTCTCTGTTTATCCATGTTCTCTCTCTGTGTTCATGTGCAGGATTACCAGTGGCTTTTATCATTAGATGTGTTTTTGGGGAACAGCAAAAACTGTGTTTGGTCACAACCCCCATTCCAGCCATGGTCAGATCAGGGTTTGGTTATTCCTTCAGTGATGTCCTGCCCCAGATGTTCCAGCTTCTTCATTTTAAGATACATCCCGTCCTTTCTGTAAAAAGTTTCATTTCTACTTCCCGTTGAGTGAATCTGTCACTGTCACCTGCCTGCCTGCTGTTCTCATCCTTGTGCTCTGTCCATCTGTTCTCCCCTGTTCTTTCTGTAATACCCTTTATTCCACGTATTGTGGACTAGGACCAGGTTTGGACCAGGTTTTGTAGACCACAAAGGTCTCCTCCAGCCCTTGTGTCTTGATTTCTAAAAAAAATAAACCCACAGAATTCTCTTTTCCATTGTCACAGATGGACAATTCCCCTTTCCTGTCCTCCTTTCCTCTACAGTATCTTAAGAAATCCAACTTGAAAAGAAGCTTTTTTGTGTCTCATAACCCCAAGAATGTTCCATCCAAACCTGAGTTAGTATTTGAAGAGGTCAAAAAGGGAAGTAGCAGAGTACTTGAATGAGTATAACTTATTATTAAAAAAAATCCTTCTTGGTAGAGTTACATTGAATTAAGATATAATCCCCTAGTTTTTTGTAAATGAGCTTTTTAGATCGTTTTACAAAGCCATGGTGGCTGCTGATTCTATCTAAAGGATTATGCAGCTCGTCTTTGCTTTTTTGGGAAAGTCCTTCACTTAATTAGGATGATCTTCAATAATTTAAGGTATGGACAGCCAAACAAGCTGCCACTTGTGCACCACAGTTGCTGTAAGTTCACACCTGAGTTTACCTTGTAATAGAAGCTTATCCATCTTAACTTTTAGTGCCATATTGGACATTTCAATGCACATCCTGGAAGGCCATTCAGATAGTCTTGGGCTCTTGGAGCTATAGGAACACAGCTAGATCAATATTTATAGTAATTTTTAAATGGAACTATGTAGCAAGTTGGGTATCTGCCACTGGTGTCTCATGGATATGTGCCCTTGGTACTTTAATACATGGTTTTAACAGATTTTGTCATGAGTAAAATAGTAAAAAGCTCATTTGGAGAGCTGAGAAGGTTTTGATGCCAAATCTCTTTGCCCTGACCTTCCTTGGAGACAAAAGATCTCTGATTCTTACTGGAAACTGAAGGTCTTCTGGCAACTCTTGTGGGTGGGACATGTTAGAAAACTCATCTATTACACAAGGAAGTTTCAGTGGCCTCTGAGAGGTTTTGGAGATCATGCTCATCTACCCAAACATCAGAACCAGCTTTGCCTGTTCATTTGCAGTCATGCCAGGAACTAAATTTTCTAGGCTTTAGTTCTATAATATATATAAAAAAAATAAAAATTAAAAAAAAAAAGGCAAGCCTAATTTGTGATGACAGAGGTGACTTGAATTCTAAAAGCAGAGTACGTAGAAGTGAGATCAGTCCATCCTGTGCCAGGTACCTGCTTCTACTCTGTTTAGTCAGCCAAGTAGTGAATTAATAGGAAACCAAAAAAAAAAAAAAGAAAAAACCTTTTATGAAGACCAGATTGTCTGAGCACAATTCACCCAGCAGACAGCGGATTCTGCCAGAAGAAACTAAAATTCAATGTATTTGCCACTGAAAAAGAAAAGCCCCAGAGGAGAAAGAGGGAAATCTGTCTTCAGTCTGCATATGTATTGTAAGTGATGAGTTGATCTGGGGCTTTTAAGTTATTTGCTCAGAATGGGATTCTGTCTAAAAATATTGGGAGAAGGAGACAATGAGACCAAAAAATAGCATATTCACAGCTGATGAAAGGAAACATTTTCTCAGAGGGTGTGTAATTAGATTACAGGTTTGTGGCTGCAGGAGGCTGCTGAGGTGAGACTTTGGCTCTGTTCAAAGAAGGAATGAGCGTATATATGTGGCCAATTGCAATTCCTGCAGACAGAACTAAGAAGTGAAAGGAGTTGAAAACCCAGAGCACAACTTCCTCCTGCAGCATTTCTGGAGCTCTTCTCAGACAGCTTCGATGCTGATTAGCATCAGAGGCAGAGTCGGAGTAGCAGGATCTGTGTGGAACAATCTATCAGCCAGACCTTACAGGGAAACCCCAAATACATGCAGAGCAGGAGGCATCAAGTCCACCTGAGTTTGCTTTTAGTGAAGTACAACAAGAAAGTAAAGAATAGTATCCATGCTAAAATTCCCAGTTTGACTTAGAAGTTATTTTTGTTTCCATGCTCTGTGTGACCCCTTTGCCACAAGGGGCTGCATTTAGAGGTAAAATCAAGGAGCAGAGGCAGGAGGAGGCTCCTGCAGCAGGAAGGGTCACCAGCAGCCACACCTTCCTTAGCCCTGGGTCACACCAGCAGCCAGGACAGGTAGCGAGAGGCCTGGAGGCAGTCGCAGAACTTCATAGCTGTGACACAAATGTGGGTCCCATCTGCTTTGCCTTCTCACCCTGCTGCCTTGCCTGCTCCCATTCCCCACCTGTACCTTAACGTGGTTTCCAGTAAAATGGCAGACTTTGGACCTGATCCTGTACACTTCTGCTAGTGGGCAAAGTGTTCTCTTGGGTTCAGCTTTTAGCCTCGTAGGCTGCAGAGTTGGGGGCTGGATGCTGGGCTCGGCTCTGCCCACCCAGCTTCAGACGTGCCCCACAAGGGCACAGCAGCTGCCTACACCCTGCTGCCTGAGGGACCTGACAGTCCCCACAGCTCACATTTTCCTGAGCAGGGGCTAGAGGGGCTTTGTGCTTCCTTCTCCCTGCTGAGTTTCTCCTTCCTGCTTCCCATGTGCTTCCCATTTCCCCCCGGGACACTGTGGCCTACAGCAGCATCTCTATCCCGTGTACCAGACGCAGGGAGCATCAGTGCTGGTGGCAGCCACAGGTCCCCAGCTGCAGCCCCACCTCCCCCTCCTCATTTGCCCATGCTCAGGTGGAGGTCGTGCACATCTCTGGGCCTGGTTCTGTCTCTTTTTCTCCAAGGGAGGTCTGTGGGCTGTTCTACAAGCAGGAATGCCTGGGAGGGAAGAGCTTTCTGTGGGTAGGGGTGGGTGACACCTGGCCCTGGGCTGCTTGGAGCGAGACAGAGGGGTGGGGACAGTGACCTGCACAGTGCAGGGAGCCACCTGACACAACCTGGGGCTCGCACAGACTGCTGCAGAGCCAAAATGGTCATCCGAGTGCAAGAAAGAGTCCATGCAACAGAACACTCCAAAATAGAGCATGAAGTTTCTATGAATATTCTATATTTTGTAGTCTTAAGTAACTCTGTGTCACAGCAGCAGGACTGTTAGGAAACCATGACTTTTTCTTTCTTTTAGGTTTTTTTGTTGGTGGTTTTTTTTTTTTTTAATCTTGCCTGAGCATTGCAGCCAGTGGCTTTCAATTAACTTCTTTTACTGCTCCCATCAGTTGCTGGCACCTAAACAGAAGGATATTTAATTTTGCTGAAATGTGAATGGCAGTTTGGTAGGAATAAAAAGTCAAAGTGAAGCAAAGGCTTTTCAGCCCCTGGTGCATCAGCAGTACTTTATTGATTCAAGGGGTCTCTGCATTCAGCTGTCAAGACGGTACAATGAGTATTATGATCTTTTTGTCCCAAACAAACACTGAGGGCAATTTGCAGGGCTCTGGAACATGCAGGGAGCAGGTAGGCTGGCAGCCCCACTGCATGCAGGCAGCTTCTTAAAGCCTTGCTGTGCATCAGAGGGTCAGTGGGGTTTTTAAATGAAAGGAATGCCTTGAAATTGCCTTCTGCAGATGGTATTAAAGGACTTAATCATAAGTGCACTGCAGTCAGTAGACACTCCTACTGCTTTCAGCATGCTCTGAACCAGCCCTGCTCGCAGTATCAAAAGCCAATTTTAGATGATGTCATCCCATACAACAAAAAATGTTAGTGGATTATATGGGGTGAGCTCAATCCAGCCTATGACGACCTTCAAAAAGTCTCTCATACTGTGTCTTGAAACAAAAATCCCCACATGTGCAGGCATGCTCCTTGGACCTATCCCTGTGAAATGAAAAGTTTGAAAAATCTGCACGAGCTTTTATTAAGAGAGTTTCTCGTGTACATTTGCACCAGCCAAGAAAAGGTGGAAAGGGAGGAAGATAGAGAAGGCAGAGAAATAAAAGGATGCTTATGGAAATTGAATGGAAAAAAAAAGCATTACTCAGTTTCAAATATCTCTCCTTTTAATCTATAGCAAAGTTTTTTTAAAAAAATACTAGTGCGGTGTTCAAGTATAAAAATGCCTTACACAGCATAACATTATTTTATTTACAAGTGTACGTATAAATATCTCATTACATTAAATATTATCTTCCTGTGTTACTCCTAATTGTTGGGAAAGGCAAGAGAATAAATGATAGTCTGGTAAACTGAAAGCAGGTTTGGGGTGGTTATGGGTATTGAGAAAATGATTGGATTAATTTTGCAACTACACTACTAACTAAAAAACTGGCCTTAAAAAACCCCTACAGTTTCTGTGGGAGAAATACCTTGCCTTTGTACTGAAAAGTCTTTTAATAATCTTACCTGAGAGAAATATGATTAATGACTTATAAAATGAATCACTATCATTGAGAACTCTTTTACTTTTTTACAAGGCTGCCAAAGTTGACAGCATAACTGCATATGAACTCCAGAAAGAACCTGTTTTGTGTAACCTAATTTGCACTCTATCACTCTCCCAGTTTTCTTTCATGGAGTAGAAAAAGTATTAAATCTAAGAGGAGTGGGCAAAACCCTCCTTTTCAATATTCCCTTGATTTCTGTGGAATTTTGCCAAGCATTGAATTCTTCTTGGAAAACCCCAAATCTTGATTAGGAGATATTATAATCAAATTAATAATAATAGTATGATGGTACATGTAGAATACCTCTGATAATGTTACCAATAAAAAGGCCCCTCATACCTCTGTGAATGTAAAGAGACTCTAAAAATGGGTGTAAATGAAACTGTAGTGTAAACCAGAGTCAGAATTACAGTTTTTAATACCTCTTGTCCCACTTGAGCTCTCTGAGTAACTTCGTGAATTGCCTGGAAACTTTGGCTCAGCTGTACAAATAACAGGAAGAATCATCAGAATAAGAAGAATAACAGAGGGGGCTGTTAAGCCAGACTCTTGAGAAGAAGTGAAGTTTTATTTTTAGCTTTTTAGCTGTAAAGTTTTATTTCATGAGCCACTTCCTTTGAATAGGCTTGGCACACCTTTTGCAAGGGATGGCTCCCCGTGTTTTGAGGGCAATGAATGGGGCAGGTAGTCAAGATCTATTCTTAGTAGCCCCTCACTCGGAGACAAGAATGCGCTGGGTCCTTTTTACCAGATTCAAAAGCTCTTCTTTTATCCCAAAACATGGGAAGTCAGGTTAAATTTGCAACATTTATTGTGCTTTGTTTTACTGCTGAAAGGTACATTCTCCCTCTAAGGCAAAGGAGAATTCAAGTGAAAATGTGAAATAGAGCTTTTGAAAGTTTTTCAGGAATACTCATTGGCCACAGTATAAATAGGCCTGTGATCTGTGTTAGACTGTTTTAAAATCCCACGTGGTTGTTGTTGTTGTTGAAACAGGTCTTGTTTTCCCCTTGGAAACCCTTAACATCTCCCCTTGCTTTAGGGAAGAGTCTTCAACATCTTCCTCTCCCGCTGCTGCCAGTGCTGCACATCTCAGCAGCCACAGCCCCTGAGGGGAGGGTTGGGTTTCACAGTCTGCTGCTGAAGTTCTAAAACCAGTGCTGGATGGTTTCCCTCACTCCAGACTGGTGCAGGCCTTTTCCTGAGCACAGCAATTCAGCAATTCCACCATAAATGTAAATCCTTCCACTGTCTGAATGTATTGACACAGCAGAGTCGGGGAGACACTGAAATGGAGATGTGGTAGCTGATAGCACCAGGCAATCCTGCTGGCCTGGGAGAAATCCTGGCTCTTCTCCAGGAGCTGGGGAACCTGCTCTTAGCCTCCAGGAAAAGATCTGCTGGCATCCATTCTGGTGTTTAACACAAAGGAGAAGCACCTCCACGTGTTGCATTTGGGTACAACGCACTGCAGCTCTGAGCATCTCCGTGTTTCCTGCAGTTTAAGCACCCACCACCTGGATGGGCAAGAAGCCTGACCTTACCTGTGGTCATGGTGAAAAGCTGGACCCTGCTCATGGCTGTGCCTGCAGCCAGCATCACCCAGGAGGAGGTGCAGGTCCCCTCGGGCTCCCTGTGTACGTGGCCATCCCACTTCGTCTCCGTTTGCAACAAGTGGCAATCTCAGCTGCTGCAGCAGCACTACTGATCCCTCAGCCAAGCTTCCAGGGACTTCAGCGTTCTGTGGAATCTGGGCCCTCCTCCATAACGTGGCTGTGAATTAATTTTTCTATCCAATCAGCTGGCCGAGCAGGGCATAGTCCAGGTCTTGAACTCGGTCCCTGGCACAGCTCCCTGGGCTGGGAGAGGGATCACTGCACACTGCTGCTCCTGAGCTTCCTCCGAACTCCAGAGCGTTTCCAGATGGATGGAGGGCTGCCACAGTGCAGCAGGAAGAGACTGAGGGTGAGAGGGGAGATCTGGAGTCCTGCCTGCCACCCCAACAGACACCTCTGCCTTTAGCCTTGACTATTCCAGCTTTTCAAGAAGGGCAGCCTTCCATGAGGTTTAATTATGGGGCAGGGGGTTGTTAGATTTATTATTCATTCTGTGTCAAATCAAATAGCCCTGTCCTCCAAAGCTGGGCCAGCAGCTCTCTAGAACTTTCTGATGGTCTGGCAATTGCTAACAAGAGGCTGTGATTTGCTGCCTTTTCTGCCTGCTGTGATAACCTCCTGCTGTGATAACCTCCAGGACAGAGTGATACAAATATGAAGGCTCAGGGAAAGTTGGGCGACCTGTTTTGAACGTGCAGATGCAGTGGGCAAATCCCAGTCTGCTTTTAGTTATTCCCTATTGTACTTGGACACACCCAGGACCCCAGGCATCACATTTGGATCTTCTTGGGCATCCCCAGGATCCACCCTGAGTGTATGAACACCAGGCTTTCTAAAATAAAACTAATCAGACAGTATTTTTAGAACAGCAGGCCTTAGCAGGGTTCTTGCTGATTTTTTTCTGGGAACCAGCTAAATCACACTTAATTCATGAGTTCTAGCTTCTCTATAAAGTAAATTTCCTCTTCTTTATTTCTTTGATGGAACAAAATGGGATAGATTCTCAATTGCTGGGACTCATTTCAGCTCCACTCACTTACCCCAGCTGAAAATCTGGCTTGCTGATCTCTGACTTTTACATATTTTGCTGAATTTCCTTTCCTTTCCACTTCTACACTTTTTCCTTCTAGACATATTTTCCAGAACTTTGCATCCTTCTCTCTTCTGGTTTATTAAAACAACCTTCATCATTTTCTTGTTTTCCCTTCCAGTCTCTCCCCACAGCTCTTCATTTTTCCCTCCCTCCCATTGCTTGTGGAGGGAGCCCAAAGTCTCTTTCGTGCATAGAAAAACATCAAGAGAGGGTTTGGTTGAAGAGGGGCTTTAGAAATCACATTGAGGCTTTATGAATCACATTGTATGTGCAGGTGACATCATTGCACAAGAAAACTTGGTTTTATGCTTATGTACGGAATCTTACAAAATCTTCAGTTTATGCCAATATTTTCTGATGTTCCTGCTCCCTTTTTTTTTTTTTTTTAGTAACAAAGGCTTTTTCCCCCTCTAGTTATTCAGAGTAGAATTTGATGATGGTGTTCACAAGAGTGTATTTTTCCTGAAGTTAGTGCAGCTAAAGAGAAATATGTCAGATAGACAATGAGAGGAGGTAGCTCTACTCCTTAAAACAACAAGAAAACAACCAGGAGGGGAAACTTGGAAATATCAGCAGAAAAAATGACTTGCTGTGTAATTCAGGGGCAGTGGACAAGCTGATCTGTGGAATATCCTTACCCAATACATGCCCTATATTATGGTTTTACTTCTTGAAGTCCCCTTTGAATCAGATTCAATAATAGGACATGGATGAACTTAAGAAAGCACAAGGCAAGTGCAAAGACAGACAGACAGACTCTCTCACTCTCTGCAAAGGCAAAGCCTTCACCTGAACCCAAAAGAAACCCCAAGTAAATATGCAATTTTTTTTGCTGGAGAAACACCATTAAAATGAGCAAAATTAGTTGCACAAATGAAGTCACACCGTGCTGTTGGACAGTGCTGAAACAGACAGAAGAATAAAATTGGAAAGGAGATGATGACTGAGGATTTTGACCCATTAAAAAGCCATCATATTTCACCTAATAATTCCAGGGAAGTACTGTGTGTTTTCTCCCTAAAACTTGTTGAAGGCAACCAGATGCTAAAGTCCACCAAATATTGTTTGAACTTTGTATTTGCTCCCAGCGCCTCTCTTTTTTCTCATTCTTAATTCCTTGGAAACTGTGGATCTCAGACTGACTTTTCTCCAGTGATTCTTTTGCTGTGATGGAATAAAACAAAACTATCACTTTTGCCCCCGGTCTGACAGTAAATGAATTCCATGTGTGTTCCTCATTAGTCAGTTGTTTCCTAGTCAGGAAGATGAGGGCTCAGGAGAGCTGCCGTGGTGTCACGGCTCGTCCCGAGGGTTGGTTTTCCCCATGCTATAACTTCTCACCATGAGAGGACATTGCACCCATCCCGCCTCAGCATCACATGCCCAACGTTTCCAAGTGCCCTTAAAAACCTGTAGAAAAGGCAATTCTAACATTATCCATAAAGGCAACCTTTTGCCTTGTTTTTTCCCCCGCTTTGGTGTTCCTCAGAAGCTTGAAGGGAGAAGGAAACAGAATGTGATGGTAGAGAGGTTTTTATCCTTCACTCCTGCTGCAGTTCCCTCTTGTCATACCCAGGGCTCTGCCTATCACCAGATCTGGATTTAAGATATGGTTTGCTCACAGATCAGGTTGGCACAAGTTTCTGGCTGTTGTTTCGGTCTCAGACTTGATTTTCTTGCCTCGTTGTTTTTTATCTGGGGACTCTCCCCTCTTTCTCCAAGATAGGGATGGTTTTGTCTGCTGGTATCAGCTGGACTTCTCTCAACTCTCTTCTTCCTTGAGACTGCAGAGCTCTTGAGTAGCAATGACTTTTCATTTCTCCTGTTTCCATCTGTGGCACATGGTTTAATCCCCTGTGTACTTAAAAGTGCTGTAGTCGCAATTTCATTTGTGAGTTTAATATACTGGTGTCCGGGTGAAACTTAATGGGCTGTGCTGCCCAGGAGGACAGGGCAGATGATCGAGCTGTCCCTTCTGGCCCCCAGCTTTATGAAGCCTGCCTAACTGATATTATGCCATAAATCAGCAGCAAAAAATTAAATGGGAGACCACAGTCTCTCCTACACACACACCTGCTGACCATAAAAATGGGGGAGGAGGGGCTGAGTGCTGAAGGGATACAGCAGTTGCCAGCTCAAATCCAGCCGTGGGTGACTGAAGGTTTTTACTGACTGCAGGATTTGTAGCAGCCTTTGTGAAATGAGTCTGTCCATTTCCCCGTGAGCATAAAAAACTCAACACCCTTTTAATAGCTCCCATAAACTGGCATAGGCTCTCCTTTTTGGAAGTTTTGTTCATATCAGTGTATGGGTACATTGGCTGAATAATGATTTTCCTTGTGTTGTTGACTGGTTTGGGTGAAAAACAAGGCTGTTTGTTTTTCACAAGTGACAGCTTCCCAAAAGGCACCAATTCTTACTGAATTGAGCTGAGCTGCACTGCCATGCACAGAACATAGTAAACACAGACCCTCCAAAAGCACCTTGACATGTTAAGTTCAGGTTCTTAATTTCTTTTGTTTTGAACATATAAAAAAATTCACCAAGAAAACAGCTTCATGGACAGGAAATATTAAATAAATAAATAAATAAATAAATGGAACAAGCCCACAGCAAATATTTTTATTCTCAGATTGACTTGAACATTTAGAAGCTCCACAGTCAATTTCCCATCAGGCAAAAAAGGATAGCTGTGCTCATGTTTCTGCCTAGTCAGATAGTCCAACTTATTTAAGAGTCTGAAGTAACAAAAGTACAAAACCAGACAGTCCTGCACTGTCCACTCATGGGACATATGCAGTCACCAAGGCAATTCATCCATCCCATTCCTTGTCTCTGGCTGTTTGCTGGGGCCCAAGAGACTCTAACTTTTGTCATACCCAGCAAGACACTACAGGGTCCACGGGAATACTGGCAGGCCTCCAGCCTGTTCCCTGGATATTTCCAAGCATCCCTAAAAAAAAAAAAAGCAAACTGACAGAATAAACTATTCTGAAGGTGGTGACCTGTTTTGGCTGGTCAGAAGTGGGAACAATGAGCACAGCCCTAGGAGCAGTCAGACACGTGCAGGTGTCTGGGTATACAGGGTAACACGAGGGAAGGAGTCTCTGGAGGGGCTTTCACACACACACAGAATGTCCTGAGCTGGGAGGGACCCACAAGGATCATCCAGTCCAGCTCCCAGCCCTGCACAGACACCCCTCAGTCCCACCCTGTGCATCCCTGAGAGCGTTGTCCAAACGCTCCTGCAGCTCTGGCAGCCTTGGGGCCGTGCCCATTCCCTGGGGAGCCTGTTCAGTGCCCCAGCACCCTCTGGGGGAAGAACCTTTTCCTGATACCCAGCCTAAACCTCCCTGACACAGCTCCAGCCGCTCCCTCGGGTCCTGTCCCTGGTCACACAGAGCAGAGCTCAGGGCCTGCCCCTCCTCTTCCCCTCATGAGGAGGTTCCTCAGCAGGCACTTCATTCTTCAGGCATAGAAGTGGTCTCACCCATGCATTGCACAGCTCGAGGAAACTCCCTCTGCACAGAAAGACTTTGCAGGGCGTTTCAGTAAAATCAGATAATGGGGCTCTGGCAACCCCCTGTTCCCCCACCTCCAGTGGCCCCATCCCTGGACTTGTATCATTCCCAGGTGCTGGCAGTGGGGTGTGCAGAGCTTGCACAAGAGGAGCTCAGCTCTGGCACGCTCGGCTGGGCCTGTTTGGCCACAGGAGCTCAGCCTGGCATCCCCGCAGCTGCAGCCAAACCTCTCCAATGTCTGGGAGCGGGGCTGGCCAGGGGCAGGAGGGAAGCGTGGCGCTGGCAGTTGTTGCCCCACGGAGGGGAGAGGATGGTTGTGCCATTAATCCTTCCCAACCCAACCAATCCGTGCTGGGGGATGGCTTTACGGGCACAGGTGCCATGGTGGTGCCGAGCCTTTCCCCACTCCACACCTGCTGCAGGACCCCCACGGCTCGCTCATAGATATGCAAACATGAATCTCATTGACCAAGAGCTGAACTCTAGTAAAAATCACTTTATGGCCTTCTTTGTGATCATTGAATTCAGATTTCATCTGGCTTCTTTTTTTTTTTTTTTTTTCTCAGACAAATAGGTCCCCAACAGCAAAACAAACACTTCTCTGCTCCTGAAACCCGGCTCTCAGCTCATGCAGTGTGAAAAACCACACTACAGAAGGTCATTAAGTGGGTGACTGCCTGTCCCCCTGTGAGTTTAACAAGCCTGTGTTTGAGGAGAGCATGTTGTGGTAAGAGGCACTGAAGACATGCATTGGAAAGAGCTCATGAAGTCTGAACATAAATTCAAGACAGGGAAAAAAATTTCAAAATTATTGTTTCTAGTACCCCTGGATTTCTACTCCAGCTCCTATCACAAGCCTTATTTAAGCTAGGAAACATACCTGGAATTGATTTTCTTTTCTTTTCCTTTTTTTTTTTTTTAGAAAACAAATCATAAGCAAAAAAATATTTTTGTACACTAGTTTCTCAAAACAACATGAGTGATTTGCAAACCCTAGTCACCTATTACTTCACCCCTCTAATTACAACCAAATGAACTCTGCCAGCCTTTCTTCCTTTCAGAATTAAATCGTTGATGAAATTGGGAGAAATGTTAACTCCTGTTACCAGTAAGGTGTCTTTGTTGTTATACTTGTCTTTCCCCATCAAAACACGTTTTATAAAGACACCAAAGTTCCCACAGTTTTTTGATGGGTGTTTTGTCTCCCCACAACACTACTTATCTGCAAGTTATATTTCTTGCTTACAGTACAGACTGGGTGGAAAGCTCTTGCTGCAGCCATGAATAAACAGGCAGGCACACACTTGTAAAGCCACCATGACAAGTTGATGCACAAACAACCCTCAGGCTTGCACCTCCCAGTTCCAAAATGAGCAGCACTTGCTTATTTTTATTGTTCACATGCTGATGATTCCTTAGCAGTCAGAGTCCTTTTTTTTCATACATCCCCTCTTCTCTCAATTCTTTTTGGACTTAAAAAAATTGCACTTTGTAAGACAGCATGGTCCACTCCTCTATCAGAGCAGAGATGCTTCATGTTTTACATCCATTTCACCAGAGGGGAGTTTCTGAGCCTTTCAAGTGAGAACTGACTGCCTGTGAAAGGTTAACAGTCTGAAAACTAAATTCACCTCCTTATCCATCTCCAAGGCTGGAGATTCAACTTGATGATCTTAAAAATCTCTTCCAACCTTAACAATTCTGTCATTTACAGAACTGGGCAAACAGATGCAGTGCCAGCTAGGAAAACACGTGTCTGTACAAGCGTCTGATCCAAGAGGGTTTCTCACGGGTGACAATTTCACAGGCACTGTGCACAGAGGCATTTATTTTAGGAACTCGCTTTCAAGCAACACAGCACTCCTGTGCACACCCAGGATATAACCTCCAAGGATCTTTTCTTCATTTCTTTGCAGGAAACTCCACTAAAAAATTCACATCTTGAGGTTTTTTTTTACAGCAGCATGGGAGCTTAGAAGGGTGCAGCTCTGTGAGTCCATACAGGTACCTGCAGGCCAGGGTTGCAACTGGAAAAGAGGAGGGAATTCAGTGCCTACCCATATTTCCCTCTGCAGAGCCAGAGGACCTCAGGGTTGGGCAGTGAGTAGGCAGGAGCAGCTAAAGAATTTCTCTGCAAAAGATGTTTTGCTCAACAAAACACTGACTTGTCACAAACATGATCTTTCGTTGGAATTTGTCATAGGCAGCAACTTCGGTGCAGGGAAGGATTTCAGCTCAAGAGAGCAAGACCTGCCCTGGCAGAGGTGGCAAAGGCATCTCTGGGTCACTCCCTGCCCTGACATTGAGCCTTGTGCCAGAGGAGGGAGAAACTGGTGCAGCATCTCCCTGTGGTGTGGGAGACTCACATTCAAGTTCTTGCCTAAAGAGAGATGTGATTTCATTTACAAAGGAGGGGGATTTTAGCATCTTGGGTACTATCATCGAACAAAAACATTATCAAAGGCCTTAACAATGGAGATAATTCCAAGTGAGTGTAACTGACTGGACAGAAAAGTTTTGCATAGAGAGGGCATACTCTTATTTGTCAGCTCTGAGAAGGCCAGTTGCTAAGAGATCAGCCATATTTAATAATTTAATTTGTAATTCCCAGGAACCACAGAGGAGTCTCAATACCAGTGCAGAAGTCAGACTGTCACTTTGGACAATGAATTCATGCAATCTGTATATAAGGTAGTGCACGTGCAGGGTAAATGTGTATAATGCCTTAACCCAGGAGATCAATGAAGTGCACACAGCTGCATCTCAGGTGGAACCTGGAAATGTGATTGCAGCATCTGAGCTGAATTTAGCTTAACTTGTGACCTTGTCCAAGAGCCAGTGCTTCTTCCTCCTGCACACCTTTGTAGTTAGTGCTCCCTGAATTTCACACCACTGCTGCTCCACCTGCAGCAGTGAGCAGGGAAGCTCTAGGGCAGCTTGGATATGTCTGTACCTGTGGCTGTACCTCTGACAGCCGTGGTGCCTCCTCCTCTGAGAGGCTCACAGCCTCTTACAAAGTGTGAGATATCACCAAGAAAGCAAGGTCAGAAAAGAGTAAAAATTAATTGTGATAGTGTGTGACAGTCGCTTCCCTGTAGTGCTGCCGAGTGTAATGTGGGACAAAACTCTCTTCCGACATTTTCCTCTTTCCTCACCTTCCCTGTCTGTGTGGTGACAGTGGAAGTGCCTCCCTTCAGAGCAACTAGCACCTGGGATTTTTAAGTTAGGAAAAGCCCATCCCAGAACTGTCTGGATTTAAAAATTGTCCTGATGGATTAACCATCTGTGCCACAGTGTGACCCAGGAGTGCAGTATCTCAGGGGGAATGAGGAGAAGTTGGCTGGAATATAGATTGCAGGGAGGCTGACAGACAACTTGCTGTGGTATTCTAGCCTTTCCTTAGCTCTGCTTTGCACTCATTTCCCCAGAATATTTCTGAATTATGTAATACCTTCTGCTCTCAATGTTTTTTTCTATGCTATCATCTTAATTAGTGTGCTGGGTTGCCAGTTGGCCATGTAGCAATTAATTGCAATGAAGTAATCAGGGACAGATTGGATTTGTCTCTTATGGATCTGGGTGCCAGACCCAGAGTCCAGCAGCATCTCTGGGTGACCTCTCTGGGGGGCTTTTCACCCTGAATGGAGCACAGCAAGACCCAGCAAGGAAGTGCAAGGGCAGCTCTGCCATCCTGCATCCCTGCAGGGCTTCTGCTGGCTGTAATTGTCAGGAAATCACGTCAATGTGTGTGTGAGATGCCCAGCCTATTTGGGCACCTTTTAAAATAAAAAACAGCTTGCCAAAGTGCCTTCAAGAATTTGGCCTTGGGTGAAGACCGATGTGAAGGCAGTTAGCAGAACCAGAAGCTGTGCTGAGGCCTCCTGAGTCCCGGGGAGATGGCTGAGCCATGAGTCTGCTCTTCCACACGAGGGCTGACGGCACCACATGGCTCCAGTGTCCCACAGACAGTAAATCCAACCACAGAGTTCGGGAGAAATCAAAACAGCTCATGAATCCACTTAAACTTAGGGATCTGTCCCAGCAAAAGTAAGGAGGGAAGGGTTTTGAAAGCATCAAGAAAGAACAGTTCAATATTTTCAAAAATGTGTTGCTTATGGAAAGCTGAAATGTTGTGTATCAACCATCCTGAAATTAAACTTTATTTTACTCCAAGATGACCTTTGAAAAAAAAAAAAATCAAACCATATTTCATTAAAAGCAAGGGAAGGAGGGCTTTAAAGGGATAAACTTCCAAAAGCAGAACAATACATTTCGAGTAAACTGAAAAGAAAATTTAATAGTTCCTCTATTTCATTATAAAATCTCAATACCTTGCAGATTGCACTCCCACCTTAGGTCTCTCCCTGTGGTATATCTGTGGATTTTGCCAGGATATTTCTCAGGCCCTTCCTCTCCTCTCCCGCACCAGTTCCCTGAGGACTCCAGCCCTCTGCTCCCCAGCCTCCCAGCTCTCCTGCCCTGACATTTAGCTCGTTCCATGATGTGTTTAAAAGCAGAGCAAGCTGCCAATGTGCTGCAGCTCTGAGCTGGAGCCCTTTGAAGAGACCCACAGACAGAGAGTGACTGAATCAGTTCCCCGGGGATGCTGCAAGTCAGCAGACTTTGCTGCTCAGCTGCCACAAGGTTCAACTGAGGCTGCCCAAGGGAAAGGAAAGAAAAAAAGTAAAAAAAGAAAGAAGAAAAAAAAGAAAGATCAGAACTGAAGCTGGGTAAAGGCAGACTGGAAACACTTCAGACAATTCCTGGAAAGTAAACAAAGAAAAAAGGAGGCAAGAGAAAAAAAGATGTAGGGAGAGTGTCACTGTTGGAAGCCACACAGGGCTCTCTCTGAGTGGCCCTGGTGGGTGTGTGCAGGTCTCACCATGGGCTGGTACCCTGGCATAAAAGAAAGTGAATTTTCCAGGTGTTTCCCACTGAGAGATGGACACTGGGGGCCCAGCTGTTGGATAAAGCTCATTTTCCTGAGGGCAGGGGAGTGTTGGGGTGCAAAGCCCCTGCGGTGTTTCAGCTGCACCAGGGAGGCCTGTGGTCTCTGAGAGGAGCTCTCTCCACAGCCATGGCAAATGCTCTGCTCTGCTCGGCTCTGCTCTGCTCTGCTCTGCTCAGGGAGGCCATGGAACAGCAGAGGAGCAGCCCAGACAGCCCAGGTGACGTGGTGGTCGGGCAGCTTCGTCCATGAGAGTTTGTGCAGAGCCTGCACACCTTGGTGAATGGAAGAGCTGCCCGTGGAGGCTGCACACATGCTACGTGTGCTCATGGATCTAAAGGGCTCTTGGAGCAGGTTACTGCTCACAGTGCTGCTATTATAACTTTAAAATGTCACCAAAGACTGGCTTGAAAGCAAAAAGTATCCCTCAAGAACCATTCATAAAAATCCATATATATGGATCACGAAAGTAGTATTTCAGCTGCAAGTTGAAATTTCCCAGATAAACCAGGGCTCTAAAAATAACACTTCTTTCCACAGTATCCTGTTGTGAAAGTTAAGGCTGCAGTTTCACAGGAACTGCTCTTTAGAATTATCTCTGCCTAGCTACCTCCATCAGGGTTGGAGCTTAGTGTTTGAAAACAGCAATATGCAGTAGCAATGAATGTGTTCTTTCTGGGTCACCGCTTGTCTGTGCACATGTGGCCTATTCAGNGAGTGGGACAGGAAGATATCAAGATCTAATTTAAAAAAAAAGAAAGAAAGAAAGAAGAAAAAAAGAAAAACAAACCACATTTTTTGGTTCTTTTGATTCAGGAGTTTCTCTGTGGCAGGGGGAACTCCAGGGAGGGAAGGGAACCCTTCATATCTAGAACTTAGAGATTTCCCATTACTGGTGGGCAGCCTGCACAAAGAAGAGGAAGGTAGCCTGCACCTAGGAAAGTTGTTCCCCCATCGCTGTGGCAGGGAAGGGGCTCCAGAAGTCCAAGGGAGGGCTGTTGGTAAAAGGATGGAGGCTCACAGGGGAAGGAAAGAAGGGAATGAAAAGTCAGGACAGTGTGTATCCTGGTGCCCAGTGTGACAAACTGATAAACAGCTCTGTCTTGTCATAGACTGCTCTTTCGGTGCTCTTTGGCTTCCTTCACAGATAATGTGAGGCGTGACAGGACAAGAGGAAACAGCCTCAAGCTGCACCAGGGGAGGTTCAGGTTGGACATCAGGAAGAATTTCTTCACTGAAAGAATGGTCAGGCGTCAGTGCCCAGGGATGTGGTGGAGTCCCCATCCCTGGAGGTGTCCAAGGAATGACTGGCCTCAGTGCTGTGGTTGAGTTGACAAGGTGTTGTTTGGTCAAAGCTTGGACTTGATGATCTCAAAGGTCTTTTCCAGCCTTCATGATCCTATGATTCTGTGATTATAGCCCTTGGTAAAAAGTCTCTCTCCATCTTCCTTATAAGCCCCCTTAAATATTGAAAGGCCACAATTAGGTCACCTGGGAGCCTTCCCTTCCCCAGGCTGCTCAATCCCAATTCTCTCAGCCTTTCCTCACAGCAGAGCTGCTGTACCCCTCTGATCATCTTGGTGTCCCTGCTCTGGACTGGCTCCAGCAGCTCCCTGTCCTTCCTGTGCTGGGCCCCCAGGGCTGGAGGCAGCTCTGCGGGGTGGGGGGGGAGGTCTCACCTGAGCGGGGCAGAGGGGCAGGATCCCCCCCCTCCTCTGCTGCCAGCGCTGCTTTGGATGTGTCTCGGGATTTCTGGGCTGCAAACACACATTGCAGGCTCATATCCAATTTTACACACACCAGTAGTCTCAAATCCTTCTCTAGAGAGCTGGTCTCAACCATTTCATCCCAGCAGGTTTGCAACAGCAGAACAGGAACGGGATCATCTTCCTTTCCTCCCTCCTTTGGCAGACATTTCCATTTGGGACTCCTAAGGGGCACGCTAAGTAAGGAGCAACTTATTCCTTGGGGATTGTGGGTTTGGAGTGCAAAGTGGAGAATGTCCCCATGGAAATTTATCTTGGAGCTCAGTTACTTTGGAGAATTTGCTCCCAAATGTCCTCTGCTTCAAAAGTTTAAAGAATATGTGCAGGTTTTGGAAACAAGGCTTTGGGGGTTTTTATGACACTATTAACTTCCAGCTTTCAGTATCATTGACTGCAGAATGGAAAAGAGAGACGTTCAGTGCTATAAATCAAAACTGAGAAAAACCTTATGTTTATTGAACAAGTGAGGATGCCTGCCAAAGGGGCTTTCTCTCTTGAGAACACTGAAAGGCTTAGAGTACATCTGTATGTTATCCTCACTGGATCTGACAAGGGAAAATAGTCATGGAACATAAATACCTTTGCTTTTGTCATATCACATCAAGCTCTGAGAGATTGTTGGACCATTCACGTATTTAAGAATAGAGGCTGGCAACTCAAGGATCAGAATTTCTTCCAGCCTGGAGACGAGCTGGGCTTTCTACAGCTGCAGCATGAGGGTCCTTCTTGGCTGAAGCCTTAGGAGCAAGCACTAAAATAGGAAAAATAGGTAAAATAGGACATCCTGCTTTAAGGCTGCTCGAAGCACTAGCAAAGCAGGGTGGACTAAGGTAAGAGTACTCTGCCTTTGAAAGCCAGTTTGGCCTTTTGCTTGAACAGCACTGTTCCGGAAACAAATCTATTCCAGATTTTGCAGGGAGTGTTTTCTATGCTTTCCTAACTGAGGAAGAGACATTTCTGCTTATGACAGGGAGAAAGAGTTACTTCCATACACCAGCATTCCCTGCTGGCTAGAAGGAAAACAGCAATGGAGTGAAAGGAGTTTCCAAGAAACAGACATCAGTAAATCCTGTAAGCAAGGCAGGTATCAAAATGGATGAATTTAAAAACAATCTCAGTGCATCTAAGAGAAGGTAAAAACAAATCCTCCTAGTGCTGTGATTTACTTATCCACCCCAGATTCAAGATGTGCTCAAGGCCCAGCAGCCAATTTGGAAGCAGAACTTAAATGTCCAAAGCTCCTGAGTGGTTTGAGTTGGGATTTGTACCCCTTGCCAAACTCACAACTAGGTTTTGGCTTTCCTTCTTCCTCACCAGACTTCCAAATTTTCAAATACAGAATATGGATTTGAGCACATTCCTTTCTAGAGTTTCTGGTTTCCCTCTGAATCAGGGTTAAATGGGTGTAGCTCCATCAACTTTTAGCTAATTTTGTTGGTCCCAGAGACTGGACTCTTGGTTTTGGACTCATGTCCTTGCTTTTATGCAAGATGCATGAGGACTCTTATGTGTGTACAAGTGAGAATATAAACTCATTTACTGTGCTAGATATAGGCTAATATTTAGCATTTAAAGAAGAGAATCATGTCTACTAAACAGAAACTTCCACGCTGAATAGATGAGCTCAAGGAGCCCAAGCTGAGCATCTGCCCTTTCCCACTCATTTCATCCCATGAACATCTTACCTGAATAAGACTTTAAGGAGGCAGTCCTAATTTTGAAAATATACTGTCTAAAATCTTCTAAAAACACACATCACCTCTAACACTTTATCCATTCACTGAGCCCTTGGCAGGGTTTTTGCACCTTCATTCCTCTCTGACTGGGTGTTCTGTGAAATGCATTAAAGCTCAAAGCCTTCTCAAGAGTCTTACTTTCATTTAATAATATTTTTTTAATAGCCAAGTGAAGGAGCATTTAAACATTTTGATAAATTATAAAATAACAGGCTGGAAAAAGGATTCTGGGTATTGTATTTGGGTTACCTTAACATCTGTTCAGTATTAGAGAATTTTTACATCCCCAAAGAAGTCTTGTTAGAGTTGGAGGCAAAGAAGTATTTCTGAGTAGTTTCCTTTTTTTTATTATTATTTTACTGCATATGTTGTCCTCCAGGTGCACAGGTCTGAAGGTCCCTTTTTTGGAAAAAGTAAGCAGCAAACCCAAGAAATGATGCCAGTCAGAAACAGGAGGTTTCCAAATAGTGTCATGGCCATTGGGAAGCAACAAAGGTTGAGACTGTTTTCAGTTTGTTCAGTGTTGTGTTATTCATTTTTCTAGATGTTGAGTAAATTTGCTCTGAAGAAATTGCTCCTTTACTGCCTCAGCTGTATCTTCATTATTTCCTATCCAAGTCAATGTGCAAACGCCAGCAGACAAAAGTTCTCTTTGTTTGGCACCTTCTGCACTGCACACAGAAGTTCACATAAAAATCTGTGAGCTATTTATTGTTCTACCCAAATCTGTACATGTGTGTTTGTGTGTGTGCCCATTGTGTTGGTGTGGAGGTGATACACAACATTTTAAAACATTATTCCGACTGAAAAGAATAGAAGTGGATTTCATAGAATCACAGAATATCCTGAGTTGGAAGGGACCCACCAGGATCATCAAAGTCCAGCTCCTAGACCAACCTAAAGGTTCATAAGCTTTGGTTTAGTTCATGCTTGAGGTGTGTTATCCACTCCATTTTCATTAAGGCAATCTCCTCTAACCCTAAGTTGTCCTCTCCATAAAAAAAATATTTTGAAGGCATTTTATAGCACTCATGTTCTACTTTTGAATGTCTCGTACAATTTAAGCACAGGTTTGCTTCAGAAAGGCCACCAAGTCATACCTGTGTTTGGAGAACAAAACCAGATCTCTTAAGGATTCATTATTTTATTTTCTGTACAGGATATTGATTGCAGACGGTCTCCAATTTTTTTATTTTTATTTTTATTTCTATTTTTACTCAGTACAGTGATAGGATCTGAGAAACACAATTCTGGTAGGATCTGGGTACCTGGGAGCTTGGTGTCACAATAAAAGGACTTTTCTTCACTGCAACATGAATGCAGGCTAAGGAACAAAGGACTAAGCAAGAGGAAAGGAATGATTTTGGGAATCTCAGATATCTTCTGTTGAAAGAAAACTTCTGTGTTTATTTATATTTATATATATAAATTTATACCTGGAGCCTGATTCTTTTCTCTCTGGTGATGGAGTCAGACGAGACACTCCCCCGTATGAGGATGTTCTCAGTCAGGGGAGATTCAGGGTCCCTCTTCCAGCTGACCCCCTGAGGATTTCTCACATGAAACTGGGAGGTGAGACTGTCTGACAGAAGAGACACTCACCAGTCATTTCATTTGAGAAGTGGAGTTTATGGACCATAAATCACACAAGGTTCACTGAAAGCATCTTCTCTTCCAGCCTTTCTTATAAAACTCCCTTTGGTTACTCACTCTACCTAGGTAGGTAACAATATACAGGTAATTTTCCTGGTGTTTGGGCTCATGTAATAAAACAAAGAGCAACTGAGATGGCAAGCAAGCACCTCCTTCCAGCTACAAGTGTTCCAAGCCAAAGAGATGACCACTTTGATGGCTCCTGTTGCCATAAACCATGGCCCGTTCCCACAGGCAGCTCTGTGCTCTGGTGAGAGCTTTCCACATCGCTGCAGACTAAGAAAGTGATGAGGAGTTAGGGCAATGCAGAATTTAACTCTGCGTTTAAAGGAAGATTCAGAGTATCCCTTTGCATTTTTGCCCCACTAAGTAGCTTCTGGTGCCTTTGGGCTGCTGCAGAAGAGTTATGCAGTGGATGCCAATGTGTATTTTCATTTTCAGATGTGTGTATTCATTTTCAGTAGCCTGCTAGCAAGAATCAGAACTTCCAATGGAAACATCCTCAAGTGATCACCAGATGTTCTGTATTTTCCTCATAATGCCATCAATGGATGAAGGAAGCAAGCTGGCACAAGAGAGCTCAGCTGATGTCATGGCTGGAGACAGGGCAAGTGGGAAGGCCTGGAGAATAAAGACCCCTTCTCCTGGAAAAGGCATTAGCCAAGGCTCTGCCATTTGTCATAAGCTGGTTTCTGCGTGTTGTGTGCATGTGCAAAAAAGATGATCCCTGTCCCACACAGTTCACAGCTGGGCCATCATCTTCAGCCTATTTAACTCACAGAAGAGAAAATCCATTGTGTGGTGGTCGGGGCTCCAGAAACACAATTATCTTTTTTTAAAAATGTCATTTAATGCACTCTGAAACCAAGAATTTGCTCTTTGGATGCATCCTGCTGGGCCAGGAGTGAACATCCCAGGGTGATTAATGGCAGGCACTGTGCTTGTGGATTTGCTGTGGGCGTGCACACGCACACCCCCAGGCTCCAATACCCACACATTCCCACGAACCTGGGGATTGCTTGCAGGTTTAGTTGCAGAATTTTTGGCATTTGGGCATTCTGCTGATTTTTCAATCTGCAGATCCTTTTGGGTCAGCTTAGCAGAGGCAGCCAAGGAGCCGTATCACTCTCAGCCCAGAGCCCGCTGTTCTTACAGTTCCTTGGAGCCATCTAACATAAAATCATCTTCCCAGGAAGCCAACAGTTACCCTGGGAGGGGTAACTCAGGACAAGAGACAGATGGGTTGTAGGGCTGGGGCTGAGGAGTTCAAAGTGCTGATGAGTGAATACAGGGAGTAGTGATTGCTAATTAATCCTTCATTTTCTTGGGCATTAAATTCGCTTCCAAGCACATCAGTAAGCTCTATTCACATTGCAAAATGAGTCATCTACAAAATGACTAAAATCTCCAGTCATTTCATGGAATTATTGTTTCAGCCAGTCACTCAGTAAAATTACTGTTTAATTAATTTCTCAAAATCTGGTATGATTTTTCTACACATGCATTTCTACAGAACCATGCAATCACTTACTTCCACACTTGACACTATTTTGGGAAATGGTTTAAACTGTCAGTCATTCCACAGAATAGTTGCCTGTCTCATGTTATAACTGTGAAATATATGCTGGGGGCCTTTAAGGCTATCAGGGAGGATTATTACAGTTATTATGGGCACATCAACAGCATATTTCAGAATATTCAAGTTACTGGAAAGTAAATTTTTTCTCTAAATTCTCATCCATAAGCACAAGCAATGCTTCCTTTTTAGTTTTAGGTGCACAACAGTTTCTTAAGCTGGTCTGCCACATAGAACATCCCAGTCAGTCACAAAGGGTACACACAGGGTTTTCACAGCCACCCAGATGACAAGTCTGAGAAGAATTCTGCCCTGGCCCTTACAGTCAATTCATAAAGTGGGCAAGTGAAGTAATTTAGTATCTCAGATATTTATTTCAACTGGTAATATTTTCATCTAAACTACACTGTGCTGTTTGTGCTTCTCTTTAATTCATCAGAGTGCTGGAGGAAGGAGAGGAGGAGGAATTATTTTATACCTACTGAGCAACCATAATTATGAGCAGTTTTGCTTCTGGTCTGCATAAGTTTTCAGCATGAAGTTGTGAGTTGCAGTGTTTCCTCCTTACATGGGTTTTTGTAAGAAGAGAAGAGCTGTGGGTCTGATAAAAGGAAAATCCTGATCCTTAAAGAGTAAAGGCACATTGGGCATGGCTTTGTAGTGGGAGAGATGCCCAAGTTACCTTTGCTAAAGCAGACTTGGGTTGAAGGCACGATGTGCACCCTTTTGATTTGATTTCTACAGGCTCCTGGACCCCTTCCACCAACTTCAGTGGGATTTAGTCAAGCCTTAGAACCTTCTGTGAACACATGTGCATTAGCACCCAGGTTGTGCAGGTATTTCCATGTAAAGATGTGCTTCAGGTGTGTAACTCTGTCAGCTGTGCTCATTTCAGCAGGCAGTCCCAGAACTTGCCACATAAATGCCTGCAGGACTGGGGCTCTTGTGATGCTCAACAGTAATTGATTGCTTTTACTTGTGCTTTTAGTTGTTATTTTTCATGAGCTGCAAATGAAAATAAAAGTTTTGCATTGAATTTTCTTTCAGTTTGGAAGAGAAGAAAGTTGCCCTTCCTTTGGTTTTTTCAACACTAAGTAGGCATGAAAACAGAACTGTCCCTAAACATACAAGTATTCAACAAAAACATCATGAAGGAAATGCATCTTTCAACAGTTGTCAGCAGATACATTAGGCTTCCTGTGGCAACAGAAGGATCATCTATCCCCATCAGCTGAAATTCCACTGTCTTATCCTTTTCCCTCTTCTGCCAAGATTCCCATTGAAATGATTGGAAAATTTTCATTTAACTTTCCTGAGCTCTGTATCTGTCAGTGCTGTCCCCCTGTGACCATGAGGACATTTTGAAGTCTGCCAAAGAGACATAGCGCAGGTTGAAATGAGAAAAATGCCATATGTTATTTGGGTAGAGCAGTTTATTGTCTTATGATAGTTAAAAAGAGTTATGATGGGGTTTTCCCCTGACGTTATTTAAAAAAGGAACAGCATTTGTTAGAGACAAGCCTTTGCCAACATATACTTTCTAAACCATAAAAAATTTCACATGGTTTTATCTTATTCCCATTGAACATATTTTTTCCAAGCCAAGACAAGAGCATCCTGACAATGGAGTACAGAGCTCAGAGTAATTGTCTTGGTGCTCTTTGTGTCTTGAGGCCCTCCTAAATAAGCACTGACAGATGTTGCAAGCAGTGGTCAGGAAGATAAGAAAGGGGGGCTGCTTCAACAACTCAGAGTAATTCTCATGTACTTTAACTGCAGAGAGGAATCCTGCAGAGGCAGACACCGTACACAGCTCCTCTGCCATGTTTTCTGAGCAGGATCACTGAAGGATTGCCACAGTTATGGAGTTAAAGGTTTATCTTCTGACACAATGGATAAGGCACATGAAGAGCCCAGCAACCAGGCTTACAGATTAAGGAGGATTATTATATTGGCGGGATAAATCCTCATTAACTTCAGTTTGGGACAGCAGTTCTGTGTGCGTGGACCAAAGCAATGTCCTGAGGGCTGTGCAGACGTCAGGCTCCTCTGAACATTTGTGGCTGGCAGAGAAAGAGATCCCTGGCGTTCACTGACACTTCTGATAAAAGTGGCTTGCACCATTGGCTCTTTTCTGGTTTTGATTTCATTTCACACAGACTTGAGGTACAATAGACAAACCCCTTCCAACAGTGCAGACGTGTTCTTCTGCCAGTGTGTTTGGGGTTTGTGTCTGTGTTCCTTCTCTGCATTGTGTAAAGGTTGATTGAACACACCCTTAATGTGATAGACACGTAAGACCGAAGTAGTAATGGGACCTATGAGCAGTGGCAACAAAAGCCAGCCCTTTAGAAGTATTTAGCATTTCATGGATGGCAGTCTTCTGTTGCTAAAAAATTATTCAAGGTATCACGACTGTAATGACTGTGAAGAGCTTCAGCCGACAGGGTGATAAAAAAATAGAAAGAGGTCAGAGTCAGCAAATGCAAAGGAATATATAATAAGAGGAGAAAGAACCTAAGAATTTCTGTAGTGGGCAGGCCCTGCAGGAGCAGGTAGCACTCACAAAGGACCAGTCTTGGAGTCCTTTGCTACAGTTCTCTGAGGCCAGCAGTGGAAAGGGCATTTGGGAATTACTGGGAGAGAAATGAAAAGTGATGAGAAGGTATATTGCATTTTACTGCAGCATAAATCCCTGGTGACCCCACTCTGTGGATCTCTGTGTGCAGCTCCAGAAAGGCTGTAATGGAACTGGAAAAGAGGTGTGCCTGGGGAGCAGGAATGGTCAGAAGCACATGAGGTTTCTGTACAATTTTAGATTGAGGAGGCCAGGACTATTCAGCCTGGAAAAGAGTCACTGGAGAGTGTCCATCAGACCAAAATTAACATGTGGGAGAAGAAGGAGCAATGGCCATTCCCTCCTTCCAGCTGTACAAGAAATAAAGGACAGCAAATGAGAACAGAAATTACCAACTTAATCAAAGGAAATGTCATGTTTGTGGCTAACACTGATTGCACCATTGCAGGATAGTTTAGATATGCATAAACAGGTCCAAAATGGTAATGTAGACAAATTAACAAAACCAGGGTGCATCAAGTCCTCTGACAACATGGCTGCAACCTTTGGCCACAGTTCACCAGGAAAATGAAATAGGGAAAAGCAAACTCTTCCATTGTCTCTTCCTGGATGCTGTCAGATACAGGATGTTATGTATAGATGGACATGGATATTCTTATGTGGAACAGGCAGTGTGCTGTTGTATTTTCTTTCTTAGATTTATCTCTTAGACCAAGACCTCTGGCAACTCTCATGGGGTTTTTTATCAGCAGTACTAGGATTTGCTTCAGGCTTGCAGTGTGGATGCTTGCTGAGTGGGCTGTGTTAGCTTCTATACCAGACATACTCTTCTTTCTTCCTCCTTAAGCACATCTGAATCCTTATTAATTAGCAATATTTTACTCATATGCACTGCATGACTGATAAAGCACCCCTAGGCTACTATAGACGTAGCATTTTTTTTGTTCTTCCTTTTGTTTTAAATTTTTTATGTTGCACATCCTACACAGGATGTATAGCCCTCCTAACTTCAAATACATTCTGCAGTCTGTTCCAGCCATCTGGCATCCCCTTCTCCAAATTAGCATGGTAATAGTACATTTTCCCCTGGGATCATGAGTAAAACACATCCCTCATAGATGTTTTGTTGCATGGAAATATTCACCGCCCAATTTAAGATGAAGCCCAACAAAACATGGGGAGCAGGATGAGGGGGACTCAGTCTGTGTATTTCATTAAAGGTGACTCATTTGCAAGGTGCATATTCACTTATCTTTTGTGTGTATGGTGTTGGTCAGGACATGTAACACAGGTGTTCAATGAAATTCCCTACAATTTCGTGTCTGCATCACAGATTCCAGAGTAGACACTGCTCAGCAGCGATGTGGCTTCAGGTTTTCCAGCGTAACACTTCTCATTCCTGCATCTACGAGAATAAATTCCCTTATTTTTAAATTATGCAAAACAAAACAACTTGGGTTTGGGAGGATCTACCAAATTCCCTGGCCTTCTTCACATGCAAGATTTTTCCTGGCACAGTTCAGGGCATAGGAACAAGCAGGTTGCAGGCTTGGAATATCTGCCACCAGATCATGTCTCCTGGGATTCCCACTTCAGTGTTTGCTTCTAAAAGAGTCATCAAATCAAAGTTACCAAAACAGACTTCTAAAATTATAAAGTCTCAGGCATAATCATCATCCTTACCCAGCAAGAAAATTGACTTCGTTCATCATTCAGGCTGGAAGCATCTGGAAGTGCCCTGTGCCAGAGGAGGAATCAGCATATTTAAAGATTTACTGACCGAAGTGTAGTTCTGGTGACTAGAGCGTGGGTCTGGCATTAAGGGAGCATTCAGGCCTCTGTCTGAACTTGGGAAAAGCTCTGAATGACTCTCCATTTTTTATTTCCAATGGATAATGAGCGTGTTTGTGTTTTCTTTTGCACTTCACTGATCTTGGCTGGGTAAAATGTTTAGGACAAGTGAGTGTTTCCCCAGCAGCCAGCACAGTGGTTATGGATCACTGATTGCTGCCATAAGGAAAACTCTAACGCCGTGACTTGCTAGGCCACTTGTTATAAGACAGAATTACATAGACTGACTAGAAACTAATGGGAAGTGGCTGAAAACTTCGAGGGAAAAAACCAAAAACACTTCCTCTCTACCCCAAAAACTCCAAAATGAAACCTTACATTAAATAAGTTGTTAATGCAAAGTGAGATGTGTGAGGGAAACAGGGATAGATGGCCCTGTTCACTCATGCTGGGCTCTGCTTTATGTGTCATTGGGTGCCTTTATTGCTTTCCCCTAAAATACTGAAAAGGGACTTAAATGTGCAGCTCTAACCTGGCCTGGAGCTACCCAATATTGTCCTGGTACCACATCTGGAGCAGAGGTGGCAGCTGGTGTGGATGTGTGGTTAAAAAAAACCCCAACAACAATCAAGTGGAACCAAGTGGAATTCGAGAACAGTACAATATTTGCCCCTACAGTTATTTGGATTTCACCAGTACACACTTCCCCTTCTATATCTCAAACTTGAGTTGAAACTTAACATACTTTTCCTTCAGTCTGGTAGTCTGCACTGGTGTATGAATTTGAAACCATCCCAGCATTAAGGCCATGTCAATACATTTTTTACAAATACCCAGTGAGTTGAAGACACTGAGGCAGTTTTTAATGGAAGGGCTTGAGGCAAGTGGCAGTTGCCCTAAAATGTCAGTGTAACAACTTCATTGATTCTGGAGGGAGGAGAGAAACCTATGGAAAAATATTTTCAACTTCTGTATTGTTTTGGCTTTTGTCCTCTGTGAGGCACCTTTTACACTGGCCCATCATGTGAATCACCTGCCTTTACCTGAACCAGGCATAATTACTACTTGTAATTAATGCAGCTGGGAAGGTACACAGTGAGCAACATGTCCTTCAGGAGGAGATTCATTAAGCATTTTGCAGCCCAAATAAATATTCTTCTGCCTCCTGGGGGAAGTTTGTTTATTTACAGTGATGCACACAGATGCATTTGCAGTTTGTGCTATCTAGAGGTCAGAGTAACTTTGCCCTGAACAAAAGGAGAAAAATATTTGATTTCTTTTTTCTGCCAAAACTGATTTATCAAATATAGTGACTTTCTTGTCCCAGAACTATTGCTAACTTTGACCCAAATCTGTGGAAATAAATATTGTTGGAAAGAAATACAAGGCTAGAACATGGATATAGATTTTAAAAGTGGAAAAAAAAAAAGTGATGCCTGTCAAATAGCAGTTAGAGCATTCCTTTGCTGTAGTTAAGACATGTTGGTGGTTCTTGTGTGGGAAGGCTCATGGGCAGCCCCTCCCTCTGGCAGAGAGAAGGGGGAGTTTGTGACAATGGTGACAATGACAATGATGCACCAGTGGAGATAGTTTAAGACAGCTGCATCAATCTCTTAGCCCTAGAGCCTTATTTTTTTGTTGTTTTCCCAAGATTAGGGAAAGCCCTCCTCCTCCTGTTTTGCAAGATCAACTGTGGAGAAAGCTGTTGGTTTTTTTGACATACAAAGAGTTGCAGGCAGGATGAGAATATGTGGGAACATAATCCCTGAAAATTTGTGCATTGGTTAAATCTATCTCTAGAGCTATCTGGGTCTTTCTACAACTAAAGGTGTTTTAATCACTTAAATGCTGTTGAGCTTCAAGGTGTCCCTAAACCTCTTGAACAATAAAGTCAAAACAGCAGAAGGAAATTTATTTTATTCTTCCAGCTGAGGAGATAGAGGGTTACTTGAATTCAGAAAGAAATACATTGTAATTCTTAATGCAAATTAAATATTTTGAGAACACTTCCTACATTAGATAAGCCCTTTCTCAAGACCAGAGGGAGAGTTTGATTTCCTTGAGTTCCTTCTTTGGAATGACAGTTTCTGCCAAGCCAGATTTGCTCGGGCACACAACTGGCCTATTGCCTCTTTTTTTATAAATCATGCTAAGTTCATGTTAGGCAAATGTACAAATCTACTGCTTGGCATTGTATCTTGTACTTCGAGGGAGCCACGTGCCATGGGTGTGTTCAAGTGAAAAATAATATGTTGATTTTGGACACTTTGTGCTTATATAGATGCATTTTGGCCTGTGTGGGCCGGAAGGGAAAGCAGTGACCTGAATAGCCAAGCATGAATCTCAGTTAAAACATTTACACAGCTGAAACCAGGAATCTCTCCTGAGCATAGAGAAAACAGTTGGAGCTGTGAAATGCTTTCCAAAGTATCGCTGCCTGAAGGAGCAGCATGAAGCAAGGCTGGCCTGGAGATCACATTTGGAAGGAGCAGAGAGATGTTTCCATTCCCATCACTGGCTGGTGCACAGCTCTGGTTTTTCTTCCTCCCTTTCGTTGGGGTTGCCACCTACCAAAGCAGAGCAAAAATACTAATAAAATATCCTGACTAAGCCACTCAGTTTTACCTTGCATATAGTGATAGAATTTCTTCTGTAACCATCAGCTTGTCTCTCCTTTCTTGCCTGAAGGGTTTGTGTGTGTCCATGTTTATGTGTACAAATATATGGATGTACGTGTGTGCACAGATACACAGAAACCATGAGGACAAGTACCAGGTTAGGGCACTTCAGACATTTCCCTGGGAATCAGCCCAAAGGAGGAAAAAGGCCTTATGACAGACAGTTCCTGTGCACCCCACAGCATTTGGGGAGCCCAGTATTATTTTAAAAAATGAGGTGGCAACCAGAGCCTCAGTACTCTCTGGGTGCCCTTAGAGAGGCTGCAGCAGATTTTAGGAGAGTTTAAAATCCACTTGCATTGGGTTTCAATTCATTGGAGGAAAAAAAGGCAGTTGAAAACTTTGGTTCTTTTATTTTGTGAAGGGCCAGCACCCTTGGCAGGGAAGCCCTGTCATTCATAGTCTCAGCAGCCACCCCTCGAGCTGTGGCTTACGGCAATAACCCTGCACAGAGAGGCCCAGCACAGGAGCAGCAGAATTTCTGCTCAAAAGCTTTATCTCGCTCTTATCTCCTGGCTCCCACTTTTCACTGTCATGCTGAGGTAAAGATTGTGCAAAGCAGTTGAAAATAAAGCCACCGCTCTCTTGCAATATTCTGTCCCTGCAAACACACTGGGCCAGCACCATTGCAAAGTGCCAGCTGTGAAGTCCTGACGCAACTTTCAGACAAAAATCTCAACACTGTCTGGAGATCTCCCATCCAAGTGTTGGTGAGGCCCGGAGTTTCTTTCACTAATAGAAATTTGTGGTGCAATGAATGTGCACACACACAAGATGAAGAAAAAAAAAAAAAAAGGAAGGGAGTAATCAAGCAGTTCTACCTGTGAGAGATGGAGAGAAAAAGAGAAAAATAAAATGCCTCTCAGACAATAGTCGTGTTGCTTCATAATCTACTGAAAGTCTGAAGAGTCAGTACAGAAAATTGTGATGAAAATATGTCAAAATACATTGTGTGATTCTCTAACTCAAATGCAAGTGTTTTGCAAATGCTGTTGAAATGCTTAAAGCTAAACTTATATAACCATTCAAAATACTGGGGAATAAAGAATCTAGCTACTCCCATGTTTTCAAAGTTAAAAGGAATACTGTGTTATTTTTTTCTAGGAAATTCACATATTGTGAATTGTGGGTCTTAAACAGCTGTCATGATGGATTGGGTGTATAGCAGTGAGGAGTGGGGAAACTGTGTGTCTGTCATGAGGCATTGTATAATTTCATTTGGATTTTCTAACAGCTGGCATGTGTTACTGACAACACCTATTAAGGATTCACTGATGAAAAGGAAGGCAGTAAGAAAAACACTGATTTAGTAGCAGAACATAACTTTTTAGTTATTTTGAATAACAATCATAACAGGAAAGTCGAAGAAACTTTACAAAGAAAAACTGAACTTCTTTCCTAGAAATATACACCAGAAAAAAAACACCAGAAGTGACCTCTCTAGATCAACTTACTAGCCATGATCCACTCAGTTATGAGTTCTAAATGTGTGTCAGGCCTTGTCATCAATCTTGCAAACCGTGTCGTGTACACCATAGCACAGGCAAGGTGACACTAATACAGCTGCAAAATATGCTTAGGACACAGGGACATGGAATACAGAATACTGACAGGCAAAGGGATGAAATACCCACAGCATCTCTGGCATGGCTCCGTCTGGTCTTTCTGCAGTGGCACCCTGCCCTGTTTGGCACATTCCCGCCCACCTGGGAAGACCTGTTGAGGAAGAAATGTCCACGGCCGATGTGTCAGCTCTGCTGCTGTGGTGGCTGGATGGGCAGGATCAAAGGCACGGAGGAGCAGGGACAGGAAGTTCACACGCTGCGTCTGACACAGCGCGACGCAAAGACTCCTCCGCTTCATAGAACGAACCACTAAAAATACCCCGGCGCTGTGAGGACTCCAGAGAACAGCCAGCACACACATCTAAAAATATTGGTCCTATTCTCTCACCACAGGATACCAGTAACGTCAGTGGGAGCCCACTGAAAGATAGTGGGAAGTCTCTGGAGTTACTCACATCCTGCATGAGTCCATGTCTCCCTGAAATCCGCAGCCATTCCTTCAGGGCCGCCGCTTGTTGTTATTTACGTGTGACATACAACTTGTTTATGTTTTCCCGCTCTCTTTTAATGCGTGCTCTTCCTTGAGAGAAATCATCTGAGAGCGATCTAAGGTTTAGTTAAAGTACACTTAAAAGTTTGGGACCCTGTGGAAATAAAGCCCTAGGAATTATGGCCTTTCTCATTTCTCCCCAATACTTTCTTATTTCCAGGCAGTGCTGTTATTTAGCGTGTGTCCAAGGCTGGATTTCACTGAATTTTCTTTGTCTGGGGATGTTTTCCTTATTTTTCTTGAGAGGTCCCTGAGCTTGGTCCTGAATCAGGTGACCACTAAAGGAGTTTGGGCATCTTTTGTCTTCTCTCTTTTAACCAAGCCTCAGTGCTAAATATGGCTGTATAGAGAATAACACTTTACTTACTTCTGTGCGTGTGTCACCTCATATTTCCCATGTTCAGGCACACAGTATCTTTTTTCCTCTGCTTTGCTGTCTGCAATCCAAGAGGGCAAAGCTATTCTCTTTTCTCAATGCTGAGAATGTGCTCAGGCACCTTCTAGGTAAGAACAAGTACATCAGCTAATGGTACATCACTTCATTACGGGAAAAAAAATCCCTTTATAGATTTGCACAAATTTTGTGTCCTACTCTTTTATGTTTCTTTGTAGCTCTCCATTTCTGAGTGGTCTGCATTGTCACATGGTTGCATAATATTAAATTTGGAGGATATTGTTCTTTTCCATTAGCACTGACTCAGTTTCTACCCTGCAATAATTTTCATGCAACCGTTGCTGAAGTCAATAAGGTCACGTTGCTGCACAAAATGAGATGGGATCTCATTTATAACATTGTCAAGATACCAGCAACAGCCTTAAAATTATAGTGCTTTTTTCATACCTTCTCAGGTATATCTACTGACTTAATCTGGGTATTATGACTCTCATGCCAGCAGAACTTGTCTTGGATGATTTGTGCCTTGCCAGGACTTTCTGTTTGAGATAAGGTTTAGTGGGCAATAAGCCTTCTGCTCAGTGTTTTCTTATTGCTCTGAATCGATAAACTGTGATTAAAAAATTGTATAATGCTGATAAAATTCTGGATAACAGTGAATGAAATTTTGTTTCCATTGCTCCTCTCTATTTTTATGGAAAGCTAAACCAAACAGTTGTAAAAAAGCACCTGAGAACTGCCCTCCCCCTGTTGGTGTGACTCAGGTAGCTGACTTAGACTGAAATAAATGCCACAGATACCAGGTGTGCTGCTCGCCGACTCTGATAGGACTGTGTCCTTCATCAGAGCACCCGTGTGCTCGGTCAAAGCATGTCATTAAAATGGCCACAACAGAGAAAGTATTATATGCCACCATAGCCCCTGAGGATAGGGAAACTCACTGCAATGTGGCTTTGTCCACTGATTGTCTTTTTCTTTCATTTTAATCTGAATTTCTGTGCAGAATGATTTGATTTCCAGGAGCACACGTCTTCTTGGTCAGCCCCAGCACAAGCACAGCAGAATGTGTATAAATATAGAAGCCTGTTTATTTCAACATATTTTTTTCCACAGTGCATCCGGTCAATGGTTTAGATGAATATTTAGACAGTTGAATGAAAACAGGGCTGAGGCGCTGGATCAGCTGTAAAGGTTGAGGAAGGAGTGGTCTTCCCATTATTTGAATTATCTGCCTTCTTTACATAAATTGACAACAATGCTCCTGTCATGGTTTAACGTGGTTTTAACAGTAAAACAGTTGTGAGTGTTCAGCAGCCAGTGGATTATTTTTAAACATCTAATTTTAAAATCATTATCTATTTTTTTAAGAATGTATGTCTTATAGGTCTCTCCATAATCACCCAAAGATTGAATTTGGGATTTTCAAATGTTTGCACTATGATTCCCCGTAGATGATTTTAACCCTAGCTCACATGGACACTTTGTTGAAACCAGAAATTAATTCTGGTATTAATTTTGAAACCAGAAATTAACTTTAGGTATTAATTTTAACTGTTCATCCTTGGGAACATCATCTTAGCTTATAGAGAAAGGAAAGTATTTACCATAAATAAGGTATATCAAGATGATCTGTAAAAGACATGATTGAGGGGAGAGGTGTGGGAGATGTCTCCAAATTCATAAATGGGGAGACAGAGACAGCAGTTGACCATTAGTGACCAAGTGTTCAACAAAGTGACAGGGCACAAAAAGTGACATTAGCAGGATGGAGGGGAAGAAGAGCTCCCTGTTTTATTGGGCAGCACGGAGTAAATTTGCCGAGTGTCTTGCCGTGGGACAGAGAGGAGGGTGATATTCCAAGAGGTTCCATGAGACACTGGCCACATCCATGCCGGAAGGCTGGCGCAGGAGGACATGACTGTCCATGCTGCACATCCACCCCAGGAAGCCCCTGAAGAGACGATTACTGAGGCCAAACAAGGAAATGAATAATGTTACACAACCTCAGCTTTCTGCTCTCCCATAAACATCTGCTGCTGGAAAAAGGGGACGTGCTTGGTGGCCATTTGATTTTCTGTGCTGCATCACACCTCCTCCTCTCTTTCTTGTGGCATTCTCCATCTTTAAAAGGATCATCTTTAAAACTTGAAAAAGTCCTGCAATGCACTTTTGTTTTCTTAAAAGGAACATAAAGGCTGTACAGATCTGGGTAAATTTAGACACCCTTCTTATTCACACTCTGCTGCTCTTCCCTCATTGTTGGCTACTGTTCCTCATGTGTTACACCAGTGTCTTCTCAAGATTTCAGGTCACCTCAGATTTACGTGAATTACGTTGTCTGAGTCTTGCAATGAGATTCTTGTAGCTTCAGCATGGTATTTCCCTACAGTTGTATGTCCATTTCCCCTTCCATCCTCCTTAGGACTTCTGTCTGCAGGTCTTTATGAGTTCTGTGTGCTGACTCCTGTTCCTCCCTCCTGGGAGGCACCTGCTTCTTGGAGACCTTGCCCTCCACAGAGAAGTTTCAGAAAAGTGGCTCTAACCAGGGAGCAATTACTCCTTTGTTCTTCCCAAGCCTGTTACAACCCAAACATAAGCATCCATAAATCCCAGATCTATTCCTAGGCAGAGGCACTAGGAGCATTCACTCCTCCCTGAACCTGCAGAGTGCCAGCTTAGAGCCTAATAAAAGGTTATCATAACACTTAGAAATAAAAGCAGTTCTGAAAAACAAACAATAATATATGTATGTGTGTGTGTGTGTGTTCCCTACACAAAATTTAAAATAGAATCATCAAATCATCATCATGCAAACCTAAGGCTTGCCCCTACTTGCAGCAGCAATAGGTTGTATTTGGGCATAAGCAGTTGCTATGGGGCCTGATCCAACTCCCACATAAGTCAGCAGGAACCTTTAAATTCCCTTCAGAGGTAGTGAAACCTGAGCACTTGGGTATTTTGTGAACACTGACATTACAGGCTATAAAAAGCAATGCTTTAGGTTCCGATATAAAACCCAGCGATGGCAGGGACAGACTGATTCTTGAACATGGATCCTCAGTGCTATTGTATTGAAGATAATGACTGCAATTCATTGCCAATCTCTTTGTTATTACTGGTGTAAAAATAGATCAGTCCAGGCAATGGGATTAACCGCTCCTTTATTTCTTGGCTGCTTTCTTTATTGTTGTTGTTGTTGTTGTTTTTAAATAGTTTTCCTGTTGTGCTGTTACAGATGAATTCTGGTAAATATTTATCCTTACACTTGCTGTAAATGTATTCCTTTCCTGGTGGGGCTCTGCACAACTCCAGATGTGCAGAGCCAAACCTTTGCAAGAACAAAGAGGGTTTCAAGTGCAGCCACGCAACAGAGAGGGGACAAAAGGCTTGTGGCATCTCTGGGAAGTTGCTGCATGCAGCTTTGCTGAATGCAGCCATCTCAGAATTTAGGCGAGTTTAACTTGGCCACAGCTGGAAAGAGTCAGAATGAAGAATTACAGACAGGGAAAGGGTAAAATCTCGCCCTGTGTTACCCAAGTCACCCTGCACATTACCCAGCCATGTGCTGTGGCACAGCATGTGAACAGCTGCAGCGTCACTGGGGTGCCCAAAACTGCATTTCCATCAGCTCTCCTGGATTCTCCCGTTTTGACAATGTGCCTGCTCTTCTCAAAGGGAAAGGGACCAGCATCCCACTGGAGAAATGTGTGCTGAGTTGCATGTGCCCAGCATTTGGGCTGAAATTTTGTTTAAGCCACTGAAGAAGATAAATTCTTCCTTTTGCCTTTTTGGGACAAATTAGTGGCAGATTGACCATCAGCTGGTGCCTTGAAAAACAGCAAAAGCCTGGTGGAGTCACCCCTGCTCCAGGCAAACATCACACAAGTGTTACGTGAACAAAGTGGCTGACAGATGCACTTCCAAACACACCTAACCTGCTGTTTCCTAGTGCACATCCACATGGAAGCAGGAAGCAGACTTCCAGAACATGAAAGGAAGATTTGCTTTCTTATCTCGTTGTATTCTAATGTGACTTGAGGCAAACAAAATACAGCTATGGGCTTTGTTATTTTAATTATTCTGTGCAGCCAGTGTAGAGCAGTATCGCACTGTGTGGTTAAACATAACACTTACTGGCCTGAAAATTCTGCACTTAATTCCAGAAATTGCACAGAATTCAGGAAATATTTTTCCTAATGGCCTGTCCTGACCAAGGACAGCTTTGTTCAGACCTCTGTCACATCATGGGATAAGAAGAGATCTACAGATAACACTCACCTGGCATTTGGGAGCTGGTGTCAGTTCTGCACATATTTCCTGCATATCTCTTGGCTGGGGGGGCTGGCACTGAACTGAGTATAAATAGCTGTATTTTATGGTAGGCACTGAAATTTGGGTTCAGTGCAAAGCCTGTGGGAGTCCTTCTAGAAGCCTGGATTTGTCCTATGTACTTAACTCTCTTTGATACTTTTTAGAGGAGACAGCAATGAAATACAGTGATACTCACTGAATAGCTGGAGGAGGAGGAGAACAGTTTGTGCCTTGACAGGCTGAAGTGTTTTAAAATATTTTTTGCAGATATTGAGAGTTACAGTCTTTCATGTATTAGTTATGGGTCAACTAGAGTTTAATTTCAGCTAAGATGGAGGAAGATGGGTGGTGAGTGCAGAAAAACTGAAAAAAGTTGGATGAATACTAGATTTTTTAAAATGTGAGAAAATTCAAATTTATCTGAGAAGATCTGCAAAAGGAAGGTTAAATTCTGCCAGCACCAGTCCTAGAAATAATCCCCTGTTAATGTACCAAACCAGTCACATGAGCTAAATTTCACTTGCAGACTCTTTCCTCAGATGTGTTCCCACCCTTCCGGTATTTTTCTTTTTAAATATTATTTCCACTAGAAAGGTTAAAACACATTTGGCTGTTCTGATTACGCATACATGATGGCGTGATCTATTTTGATGATGTTTTTCAATATTCATGACAGACAGTCCCACCCTTTAGGCTGAAACTCCCTTTGATTTCAGGTGAGGATTTTTTGCCTAATGATCAGGCCCTGGGGTGTTTGGCACATCAGTTGCTACGTAATCAGCTAAGAAAAATTTGAATTGATAAAAAGCAGGAATTATGGCACAGATTGCTGGCAGAGCAAATACATTTCAAGGTGCATGTGTAAGGAAAATCACCACCTCAAAAAAAAAAAAAAAAAAAAGAGTAGAAATGCAGCTAATGTTGTGTGTGCTACTGTGTTATACATTCACAACAGAAGACCCAAGGAAGGATTCAGACGGCATTGTCAAATGCCAGACCAACCCAGCAACTGTTTCAAGTTGCTGAGAGCAGTTGTTGAGAGAAAATTGCTGAGAAAAACAGAGAATAAACTCCCACCATTCTATGGGATTGAGAGCTCCAGGAGTTTGTGTCCATTCAAGGCCTGTAGAATCATAGAAGGGTTTGGGTTGGAAGGGACCTTAAAGCTCATCCAGTCCCACCCCCTGCCGTGGGCAGAGACACCTTCCACTATCCCAGGTTGCTCCAAGCCCTGTCCAACCTGGCCTTGGACACTTCCAGGGATGGGACAGCCACAGCTTCTCTGGGCAGCCTGTGCCAGGGCCTCAGCACCCTCACAGGAAAAAATTTCTTCCCAATATCCCATGTAAACGTCCTCTCTGTCAGTGTGAAGCCATTCCCCCTTGTCCTGTCACTCCAGGCCCTTGTCAAGAGTCTCTCTCCATCTTTCCTGTGGGCTCCCTTCAGGCACTGGAAGGCCACAACGAGGTCACCCCAAAGATTCTATTCTCCAAGCAGAACAATTCCAATTTTCCCAGCCTTTCCTCACAGCAGAGCTGCTCCACCCCTCTGATCCCCTTGGTGTCCCTGCTCTGGACCGCCTGCAGCAGCTCCCTGTCCTTCCTGTGCTGGGCCCAGGGCTGGAGGCAGCTCTGCAGGGGGGTCGGTCTCACCTGAGCGGGGCAGAGGGGCAGGATCCTGCTTTTTTTGATGCATCCCAGGACACGATTGGCTTTTCTGGGCTGCAAGTGCACGTTGCTGACTCGTGTCCAGCCCCTCATCCACCAGCATCCCAAGGAGGTCATGCAGATGTAGCACAGAGCTTTGAAATCAGTTCCCTGTGCCTGGATATCTGCAGCCCAACGTTTGTGGCCACCTGAAGGCACCCACTGATGTCACGTAGATGGCACATGGGCTTGAGGACAGGCCAGTAGGGACACCACTGTAGTGGTGCTTCACAGACAATGCACCACTCGAGATACTCAGAGCTGTAGACCAGGTGACCCAAAACTACCCCGTGGAACCCTGTGGAAAAACTCTGTGATATTCCTAAGGTTTGATGAGAAAGGAGCACTGTGAAAGCATTTTTTAAGACATCATTAACTCATCAAAGTGCCTGAAGCCCCTGATCTGGGGAAAATACACATCTTATATATCTCACACAATATTAGAGATTGGTTCCCACTTTTGTAATAAAATCTTTTCTATCCAAGTGCTGGACAAAAAGCATCCAGTCTCTGAGGCTGTTTTCAGGTGGCTTTTAGCCACCAAAGCTCCTGGTGTTTCTTTAGAGCATTTTCATTTTCTGAACAGCATAAATGATGTCACTTATTGATTGCCAAACCTATTTCATAATTTCAATAACCTCCAGGGGACTGATTAAATCTGAAATACTTTGGCCTATTTTAAAGGAAGTCTAATTGTGTTTTTAAGTCAGCCTTGGAACACATGATTCTTTATTAACCTAATAAGCCTCCATTATCCCATTCCCAAAGTTCTATTCAAGCCCTGTATTTAGTGTAAAGTACCATGCACTGGTTAATTAGAGCATATTATCTTGGATGAAAATGCTGAATCTTATTCTGCAGAGTCAGGGCTTGGAGAATTTGTTAATACTCTGCGTGTACCCAGCTTGGTTCTTATCTGAGCCCTGGCATGTGTTAGCAGGGCAATTACCTACTTGCCTGCTACTTGGCAGAGGGGAGTGCTGAACAGAGAGTTATTTCACCAAAGATAGAAAAGTGACTCATTTTGATTACTCAGTCATGTCCTCTCCTCCTTGTGCATGCACAATGGGAAAGTCTGATGGAACCGGGGGAAAGAGGAGCAGCATGTGTTCCAGTCACTTCTCTTATTTACCACTTCGCTGCAGCAAAACTAAAAAGCCAATAATTATAATATAACAAGAGTGAGTAATAAGACATTTCACCTTTGCACATTAAGAAGGCGAATCCGAATTTAAAGGGAGATGACAAGTTAAAGACGTCAAGGAGTAAAGGATGGTGATAACTCAATTTCATTTTTGTTTACCACAATTTCCAGTCAGCTTGGCCTTCTGGTCTCCGTCTTTCTGTTCGTGTTGCAAAAAGGAGAAGTATTCTCATCGAAACAGTACCCTGCTTTAAATTAGTGTCGTACATTTTACAGGAAAAGTGCATTTATAAAATGCACTCTTCCTCATCTGGTCTGGGAAGGTTGAGTAGACAGTGTGTGTCAGGTAACATTTCTAAAGCCTTCTACTGACTTGGTGACCCCATTCCCATATTTAAGTGATCCAGGCCTATGGAATTCTCCTGAGACTCACAGACTCACAAAACCTTCTCTTACAGACATATTCCATCATTTTAAAGTTTTTTCATTAAACAGCTCACCAACTATGCCCATTTTCCTACTGAAAAAAAAATACTTTTAAATTAAAAAATCTGCAGCACTAAAAACTGTATCACTAAAAAGCTAGAAATAAACAGTTTGCCTCTACAATAATCTATTCAGGTTGATGGTCTGTTCCATAACGCATCGTTATGCATTTTCCATGCTGATTAATATAGTGATGGTCCCTTAATCTAATGCAACCTTGTTTCAAAAATTGGAAAACTGTTTTCGTTAAGGGCTTCGTGTCACCCCTGCAAGGTTTAGCCCAACGGTGTCATTTGAAACACATGCAAGTTTGTGGCTGTACATCTGACAGTGGCACATTAGTGTAGATGGGGAGTGCAGCATAGCAGCAGCATTTAAAACACAGCATACACAGTAGATCATTTTAATCTGGAGGACAGAATAATGAATCTTTTTTGCCCTGCCTGATTTTTAATATAAAATCATGTGTTTCGTCTCTCGTGACATCAGCAGAAGGATGTCCAGTAAAACAACAGCAGTTCCAAAGCCATAAAGTAAAAATCTTCAAATGGCTTTCTAGAACTTTCTGAAATTAAGCACTTTCTTTAAAAAAAACAAAAAAACCCACATCAACACAGAGTTACTGGGACAGCCCTCTCAGATAGTGACCACACTGCTGACAGACACTTCTTGACCTTTCACCAACGCTCGGTGGCTCTCCTAAAGCCGTCTCCAGCGACCTTCACGCCTCCCACTGCAGAGACCACTCTCCTCACTGAATCCCGACCTCTGATCACTGTTTCAATGAGATTTTGAATTTACATGGCTTCAGCTATCCTTTTAGTACCCTTCCTTTATCCAAACACTAGTTCTTAGTGGAAAATTGTAATGGTTCTCTGCCAATGAGAACATTAAGACATGATTTCAATAAAAATGATGCACAAAATTTTGCCCAAATGGAGACATTTGAACCTTTTCAAATGCAATACCTTCAATAATTCTATTCTTTTGTTCCACAAAAATGATTTCCCCATTTTTCAGCCATCTCTAATTTTAACAATAACTTGCAGATGTTTCCTGTTAAGTTGGTAATAACTGTGTCCTGGGATAATAAAACTCTTGGGTTTGGCCCATTTATCATATTTAAATTATAACTTAAAGGTGCATCCTGTTTACAAGGTAATAATTATATATGGGACTAAACAAACTCTTCTGGAGCCAGTCCAGTCTATTGTCTTATGTTGGGATTGAAGAAACCTTGGATAATGCCATAGGTAGTAAAAGTTGACTCTCCCCTCTTAGCAAAACATGGGAAAAAGATAGGGAAAAAAGGTTGGTGTTTTGCCTAATTAGGAAATTAACTTTGAAAAACTAAACAGCCTCCAAAATGAGCAATCAAATAATGTTAAGCCTTAGCTGATGGCCAGACACTCAGTGAGAACACACCCATGTGAATTCCTTAGGGTGGACGTCAGCACAAGGCATAAATGCGCAGCCCTGCACCCCTGCTCTGTCTCCCATGTCCTTCCAAGGGTCTCCTGCCCCTCTCCAGCTGTGCTCCCCTGGCTCTGAGGCAGCAGTGCCCCACTCCCAGGCCACTGGCCTCAGCCTCCCATAGCCCTCCTTGCTCTGTACCATGGCTTGGATTTTAAAACATGCCCGTTTTTGTCAGGAGAGAAAACCCAGAAGGTTCAAAAACACCCCAAAACCCTGGGAAAGGAGGTCAGCTATTGAACTCACAAGTCCTCTGTTAGACAGCTGCCTTACAGTGAGATTTGGGGTCTCATGCAGAGCTCTCCACCTTGCCCCAGTCCCTCGTGCTGGTGATCCCAAATTTCCAGCCCTTTCCCCAGCGCCAGCCTGGTGCTCTCCACCTCCATGGTTTAACAGCCTGCAGAACCTCGTGCAGTGGGACAACAGTCATTCCTTTGTTGAGGTCAGGACTTAGGGGGCTGTGGAAGGAATTTGGGTTGTCCTGTGTGCAGAGGGAAGTAGCAACTGCAGTGTGAAGCATGAAGAGATACCAGCGTTCAAAAAAGCCACTCAAAAAATAAACTCCAGAAGCCATCAGTGCATTCGCTCACATTGTAGTTTGGCTCCAGTGTTTCACTGTTATTTCTTAACAGCAAAATAAGCCCCAAACATTTTTCCTTTTTTTTTCTCTTTTTTTTTTTCTTTTTTTTTTTTTTTTTGCTACATACTGCACAGTATGAGTAATTCAAGGAGAGAATAAAGGCTGGCATTGTATAGCACACTTTCTCATGCGCACACAAACCTCCTTCCAGCTTACTGAAGGAATCAAAGGGTGGAGGGAGTGTCTCCAGCATTTCATGTAAATGACGTCTTTTTTTTTCTCCAGTTTTAATGCCACCATAAACTCAGTGTGATGAAGCATTGATGAATAATGAGCCCATGACACATCATACTTTTAGAACAGCTCATGTATTTGGCACATGCCAGGCCCCATTTGTGTGTTTTCTTTCTTTGCCCCCACCCCCCCACTCAGGCACAGGTTCTCAGACACTTTTGCCATAAGGAAGAAATGCAGGTTTGTTTTCACTTTGAGCAGCAGTGGCATCACTCTCTTTAGGGTGCTGTGAGGCAGCTCATGCCATCCGAGCAGGCATCACACCCTCGCCAAAGTCACTGCCTGGAAGGCCAGTGGTCACCTTGAACTGGGGTGGATGCTTTTGTTCCTCCCTCATCTCTCCCACCCAGCATGGAACTGTCACCTTCCCTGGAGCAGTGTCACAACAGCCCGAAGTAGAGAAATCAGGACATCCTTGTGAAAAAAATGCAGCTTCTTATTCATCAAGTGACTTGGGGGGAGTTGGTGGTTAACTTGCATTTTATTGAGAAGGATGCCCTTTTTCTGTGTAGCATTGTCCTGGATTTCATGGTAACAATTGAATTCCTGGATTTAAAACCACCTAGGAAAGAACTCGGTAAGTCCTAAGTCGCCAGGAGTGACCCAGCTGTCAGAGGGGGACAGGGAGATACGCTGTCACATGGGAACTTAAAAGCCTTGGTTGTGAATCTCCAGTGGCAGAAGTGTTTCCATCCACATCTGCCAGTCCTAATCCTGCAGCAAGGTCTGTCCTTTTGCTAGCTCTTCCTTTCAGAGGGGAAGGTCAGGGATGGTCTCCTGGCACAGAAACATTGGAGACCTCAGCCTTACCTTCTGATCCGGCCTCCTGAGGATTTGTGTTCTGCTGGAAATGTGGATTTCACCAGATGGGGACACCCAGAAGAGAATTTAACAGTTCTGGAGGCACAGCGTGGAAGACGTTTTCCCAGGAAAGAAGGAAGGCTGGACAAAATCAGCAGTTTTCAAGTTTGGCCAAGGAGCCCATCATGTAGCTGAAAAGGTCTGCTTTCTTATTCATCAGTGTAAGAGTACCAGCAGCATAAAGTTTTGTCTTATAAAAATCCTCTCTAGTGCCTAGACCAGTGTACAGAGAGTTTTCATTTCTCATTTGCCTTTATCACTTTGCCCATGTTGAGATATGGGACAATAGTTCATTTTAAGCTTATTTTTTCCCAATAAATTCTTGCAAGTTTTCAAAGATGAAAAAGGACTTATGTCTACTCTCCAGAAAGGTCCTTAATGTCTTTAATGCAGGCTTTCAAAGCAACATAAGGGAACAGGCCAGAAGGAAAATGCTTGAATCTTCATTGCTTTGAAAAAACGTGTAAATATACCAGTTTTAAACCAACCACTTTTTCCCCATTGTTGCCAAAAATCCTATAAAGCTTTCCACTTGGCTGTTTAATCTGAAAGAGGTGACATCAGACACCCAGGCTGCCATGGAGAACATAAGGAAACCTGGATATTGCTGACAAACCATGGGCAGTTCCTTCATTTCCAAAGTTATCAGGACCACACATGGCACAAGCACAAATTAATGCCATTTCTCAACTTGATTATGCTCATTTCCCTGGGTGACAATCTCTCCTGGATGAGATAAGCCCAGTGCTCCTGCTGGGAGCTGCTCCTGTCACTCAATTCAGAAAACAAGGTCAATCAACCCACTTTATCTCAAAAAAAAAAAAAAAACAATTTAAAAAGCCATTACCAGCAATTTTCTCCATTTCGTAACAAAGCTCCAGAAGTTGCATGACCCCATTTCTGTCATCAGAACTGTTTCTTTTTTCCCCCTTTTCTTCAGGCAGACTGCAGGGAGAATTTGAAATAAGGAACTAAATGAGTTTCTTGAAATTGGCTTTTTGTAGCAGAGCTATGGGAACCACGTTGATCGAAATTAAGTCCTCGGGGAATTAACTTGTTCTGGCAAAAATAACAGTTCCTAAAACTTTTATCAGTTTTTTCACACCAATCGTTTATATTTTAGAACTTATTTTAAGATGAGGTTGTGTCTGAGGCTAATTATTTGCTTCTAGAAACAGATGAAGCTAAAAGCATGATGATAATCTGCTTCTAATCTCTCTGTACCAACCTCCTTTGGCCCCATACAAATCTTCTGGTCAATGATAAATTTGGCAGCTCTGTTTTCAGCGTTGGCTCAAACTCAGCTGATCTGAATGCTCTTTTTAAAACAAAAACAAAAACAGCTCCTCCTTTACGAAATACACAGTCACTGTTCACTCCAAGCTGCAACTGGTTAGGCTGAAAAAGGGTTAAATCCCAGTTTTTCATGGATGCATTGAGTGCTCCCATTTTATTTGCCTCCTTGATTTTAAGTCAGCCACATGCCCGCTGCTGAAACTACAATGCAGTCAGTGTCTGGATCTCTGACAAAGATCAGGCTTTCATCCCTGTTATTTGTGTTACTCCTCAGAGTTTTTTAATGGTTTTTAGCAGAGAAAAATAAGTCATGGCTTGGAAGTGCTTCAGAATGACCCAGCACTTACCATCGTGCAGCCTTTTGAGGGATGCTTTGGGATCCAGGTTCTGGCTGCTGCTCCACGGGGATCTATGTCTTTTCAGGCAGGTTTCCAGTGACTGGCACGGGAAATATAATAATCTGTAATAATGAGGAGCAAAATTCTGCATTCACCCCAGAGACTGGGGCTTGATACTTTCAGAGAAGCTGCAGTCAAGTGGAAGAAACATTCATTTGATCACATCAGCCAGATCATGTGAAATTTCAGCTCTGCATGGTGACAGGACAGTCACACCATTCCGTGTCACCTGCCAAAGGAGTTGTCCTTATTCACCACGGGCGTTAAGCTTTGCCTGGATCCAAATCCAGACTAGAGCAGTTGCTTCTCCACTTCTTTTTCTCAAAATCTCTTTCTGCAAGAGGCTCCTTCCAGAGCTACCTTCAAGTCTTAGATAGCATGCAGAGAGATTTTTGTCTCCTTCTGTGCTTCACCCCTGCATCACTCCGTGTCCTAAACACTTTAAATAAGGGGGACCTTGAACTTCTTGCTCATATGGGGTATGTTACCACTGCACATTGGAGTAACAGTTTTTCCATCTCTGAGTATCCTTTCCCTTTGCCTTTAGCCATCATTCTCTGCTAGACAACATCTTGGATGTTTTTTTCCTTAGGAAAGTGTCTGTTAAAAGTCACTCTTTGCCCACAGCTACCTGACATCACGCACAGCATCACACACAAACCTACCTTTCCTCATATTGGCAGCTTGGCAAGGAAGCACATCGGATGGTTGATAAATGATCCTTTTGTAGGGGTGACAGAAGTGGCCTCAGAACTTACCGTAGGCCCATGGTTTATGATGTAAACGTCACATTTTCCCAGAAGATAAAGGAATTTGCACACATGGTGGACTTGCCGTTGTCATTTGTGTAAAGATTTGAAGATGAATTAGCAACTGTCTGATCCAAAGTCCACTGAGGCCAGTAAAGGCCATAAAGAATCAAAGACAATAAAGATACAAAAGAGTACTGACAGCCAAGATATTATTATCCCTTTTCTTTTTTTTAAATAGAAAACAGTTCAATCAACTCTTTCATTTATGCTCTGCAGCATACAAATAAACATATCATGACACATTCTTCAGCCTTGGCAAAAACAGCTTAACAGAATAACATCAAATCATCAGTATCAATCAATCCATTAATTTCATAACTGAGTTATGTAAGGAATTAATTTTGTACTCAAAGACAGTCTAGTCTGAGACTGCAAAACAGTACCCTGTTACTAAAACACAGCTGCAGAGGGAGGGACTGGGCTTCTGATGGGCAAAATAAGAATTAGCTGCTTCCAACTGTCCAGTATATCACAAACTTACTCAGATTTGACATACTTCCTCTGCCTCTACATGAGCCACACTGACAACAACTGAGACAAGATTATCAGGCAGCCACCAGCACGCAAGAGCAAGGGGTATTTACCAACAGGAGGGACAGCAGTCCCCCATCCTGCTTCCCCCAGCTCTGATTCCAGTTTGCTGTCCAGAAATCTTGCTCAGCTGAAAAAGAAATCCATTTTAGTCGTTTGCCTGGGATAAGACTGCAAGTCTTATAGCCAAGGCAGGGCTCCTGCTGCAGACCAAGCCCCAGGGGAACCCAGCCATGCATTTGCAGATCACTGGGGCAGGACATGCAGGGGGTGAAGGCACTGTATAGGTCACGCATGCTTACATCCCTCCAGGAAATCCCAGGGAGAGAGATGGAGTCCTGCCCTCAGCCCTGGCCAAACGGCCAGGCTTTAGCACTCCTCCAAAGCCTGACAAATAGATGGCCTTTGTCTGATGCCCCGGAGGGCAAATGCAAGCTAATAAAAACTTGAGTCCACACAGATAACATATAATTGTAACTGGGTTTTAGGTAATGGTCTTCCAGGCTATCTCATTATTCTCTTTGAACAGGCTTTGAATTACGCTTTTGCAGTTTTAGATAAAAGTGAACCAGTGGATTTGCAGCATTAGCAAACTAAGTTAGATTGAATAGTTAGAATTAATGGGTACTTTGATTTCATCTTTTCTCTTTAACCTTGAAACCAGCAATCAGGCAGCAGAATCATTTTCCCCTGCTCATGTTTTCTTCCTTCAATCATCTTTCTCCATTCTGCCCCCTCAGGCACTTGCTCCTGGTTTGTTTGACTTTGGCCAGGCTGCATTTTCTTGACTTCCAATTCACAGGTGCTCTCTAGAACACCAGTGCCCGCATCACAACATTTTCAATATTGGACTGTGACTATTCGTAACCAGGATGAAGTCAAAATATTTCTCTTGGTGGTGACCCAACCAGTTCTTCTGGCTCTACTTTTTTTTTTTTTTTTGCTCTTATTCTGAATCCATTGTAATGGCCATTATTGTTGTGGAGTCTGAATGAATCATAACAAACTCCACTCACCTTTTGCTCCAGTGGCTTATACAGAGCAGAAGAAACCTCTGAGGAGCTCTCCCCCATGTTCTCCTTTACCCTCAAGCAGACATGGCCCCCCAAACAAGCCTAAATCCGCTATTCCCAGCCGTGAGCCTCTGGCAGCCCTGAAATGAACTTGGTCTTAGTCTTATACACAAAACTAATGAGCACACAAGTTCTCAGTTGGTGTGGCTTTCCAAGGCACCTCCAGGTCATGCACCCAGACTCATCCAGCAACAGCAGAACTCCTGAATTTCCACTGTAAAGGCCACAGATCTCCTGGTGGAGGGGGAGAGCCTTCACATCTCCACTAGACCTGCTGTGGAGGCCGAATACAGACAACTCGAATGTGCTTGCAGCCTGATGCCAACAACACTGCAAATAAAACATGTGCAATAAATGCACAGCTGATATGTATAACAGCCTTATCTGTGTAGAGTATATCAGCTAGATGTGTCTTTTCACTCATTTATTGCAGAGTTCCCACATGCTACTCCATCCCCCAGACTCCCCTCTGCTTTGGAGCAAAGAGGCCGCACAAATGATGACGATGGCAGAGAGCCTCGTGTCCCACAATCCCTCCTCTTTTCATTTTTCCTCCACAGTATTTATTTGAAAATAAGTGTTTTCACAGGAGTTACAATCCACAAAGTCCTAAGGACTTGTAGAGGGGGAAAAAAAATCTCAGGTGCTACTTTAGAAATTCCTCATTTCTAAACCTCAGTGGATTAAAGTTTCTGCCCTAATGATCCGTGTGAGTGCTTTTGTGTAAAACTTTGAATAACTTTATTGATTACATTCTTTATAGCACAAGTCTCTGGACTCTTATTCTTATTTTTCTCGTCTAAAAAGCTCCTATAAAGACATACAGTACCAGAATGGATTAGTGCTTAGACTTACTTGCAATCCAGACAGGATTTGGATGAAGGGAGTCTTACCAGGCAGGATCACACTTCTTAGTGGAAAATATTTCCATACTGAAAAAATAGGAAACGTAACATTTAGCACAATTCAAGCTGTTTGATGGCCTTTTCTGTGCTGAGGCACGGGGGTGGCTGCAGAAACAGCACCACCAGGAAGCACTGAGATGCCTCGACAGAGCTCTCAGAGCTAGGATGGTTTTCATAAAGAGCTTTCTCAGAAGAAGATAAAAGAAAGCCCTTTGGTAAATCTGAATGGGAGAGTCCAGCTGGCATAACAGAAGTTACAGGTGAAAAATGAGGTTTATTGGCAGAATGTTTGGGTCTGACTGAAAGAGCAGCACAGTGCCCACAATTTTCTCTTTCCACTGACAGTGTCTCCATAACTATTTTCCTCCTGGTGTTTTCCAACACAAGGCTCTTTCACATAAGAAAATAGATAAGAAGGTGAATACAAGTTTTAGTTTTAAAATGACCTACAGGGCCTTCAGTCTGTTTTTAGAAAGGAAACAGGACTTCTGTCTAAAACCAGACTCTCCACCCTCTCTTTCTACCCTCCCTTGTCCTTTCCACCTGTTTAGATGTTTTCACAGTGGGATAAGACATTCATTCCCTCCAGACCGGGGCTCAGCTGTTAGGAATGGAAAATAAAACCCAAGTTTGCAGAGTATTTTTAGCCCAGAGAAAATAAAGCGGTTGCAAATCCCGTCCACCCAGCAGCTCCTCTGTCTTGTGCAGATCCCTGCCCAGAAAGAAAGGAAACCACAGGGCCAGGCTGAGCCCACTGGTTTTATACCAATGCCAAATACTCCAGAGTGAGTCACCCAACAATCCCACCCTTCTCTTGCTGCCTGTGTGAAGGTGCCCTCTGCAGAAGTCACATCAGCTGGTCCTTGCCATGGCTGTGGCACTGGTGCTGTCGCTGCCACAGATGCACTGAGCCCGTGGCGCTCACCCTCAGCAGGGATAATCTGTTGATGACTGGCTCATCAGCAGGTTGCAGATGGGTCTCCTGTTTCCCTCTGATCTCCCCAGCCCCGAGGGACTGGCCTTCTGAGAAAAGGCAGTGTGTAAGGGGATACAACACTAAACAGATGACACATATTTTCGATCCACCTAACGGCTGACCCTGGTTTCCAGGCTCCCCAAGTGCCATTTGTTTTTAACAAATGGCCACACCGGCTGTGGAGATGATATTTTAAAAATGTCTTTGAAAGAGCTGACTTGCCTCTAATGGCATCTGCAGCGTGTGTGCCCCTGACAGTTGTCCTCTGTGCTGTCAGGCTGCTCCCACTGCAGGTAAAAATGAAGTATTCTGAAATAGAAAGTGTAAACTGACAAGGAAATGTGCTCAGAAAAAAACATGTCCTGAATGGAAGAGGTGGTTTTAAGAACCAAAGAGGGGAGGATCTAGAACACACTTTCATCTATGGCTAGGTCTGAGCATCCTTGGACTGTGAGCTGTAAATTGAGTTTATGCTGAAGCTGTAGCAAGGCAGTGATTTCTTCATTGCTGCATTGACTGTGCAGCATCTTGTATGCAACAGAAACACTGGATGCTGGCATAATTGTTAAAACATTGCTGAAAGGAAGTTTTAAATCCTGAAATATCCATTATGCAAATTTTTCTGATTTTCTGTCTCTGTCTTGGGAAAATCTGGAGATTTTGTTCAACTCCCTGGGACATCCCCCTGTGCACATCTCAGACAGACCCCCTGTAGAGCAGCAAAAGGCATCCTAGCTCAGCTCTGCAGCCTGTGCACAGGGATCCTGTGTTTAACATGAAACACAACAAGCCCAGCCGAGTTCCCGCTCATCCCATTGCACCTCCCAACACAGAACTGTTTCCGTACCCCTGCATTGTCTGGGAGGACAAGAGCTGGTCCAAACAGAGCCAGCCCCGTGCTGCTTTTCACAGCAGGGCTGGTCAGGTGCCAGGGCTGGCCCTGGGTGCTGGGCACAGGACAGCCCGAGGTGTTCCCAGTGCCCTGGACACACTGCACACACCAGAACGCTGGAGCAGTGTGTGCATACCCGGTCTCACAAGGGCCATACTTATTATGAAGGCATCACAAACAGCTCAGACATATAGTCCTGTCCAAGAAATCCTGGAAAGAAATATAGCATCTCCTTTGGGAACCATTCAACTCTGCTCCATCTCCATTTACTTAGTCATCAGCAGCACGCTGCTGTGGGCTCACTTAGTTGTAGGAGTATTCCCTACAGACCTCCTTAAAAAGCACTTTCTATTTAAGACAAAAAAACAGCTGCTGATAATGCTGCCTTAAGCTGGCCATTTTGCTTCTGGCTTCTATAGATTCCACATTTTTCCTATCCAGCCAGGACAACAAGCAGTTTAGCTCCTATTGCCTGGGATTTCCGAAAATGCTCAGCACTGACCTGACTGATCTCACTGTAACCAACACCGAGTGTGTGCTTTGTTTCCCTCTTCCTTTTATTCTTGAAAAGATGGAGCACCCACAGACAGCAGATCATCTGCAAAGTTACGGCACAGTTATTCCAGTAGCTGACACACTGCTCCATGAATGCTAGCTATTTACAGCAAATGTAATCCCAGTTTATCTTCTACAAAATCTTTAGCATGTTGTTTCTGGGAGCTCGAGTTATAACTGCTATGATTTGTGAGTGTATAATTCAAGCAAACAGTTCTATTATTCTATCCAGTTTGGAGACTTGGAGGAAAAACATCTTCCTGAAGCTTTCAGTCCTTCTACAGGGAAGTGAGTAACATATGCCTGGTATTATCTATTAGCAAGTATTTTAACCCTCCCCAGGTCTGGCAATATTGCTGCTGGTATATAGCATAAATTCCTTGGGAATTAGGCTTTTTTTCTTTTAGTAAACCTCATCCCCACCAACCCAACCAGCTTTACCCAGCTTGGATTCAGGGTGTCAGTAAAGACCCGTCTAGACAACTCTGTTTCAGAACTGCCAGCCTCTCCTTGGAGATCACCAGAAGAAAAAAAAATATTGTAAGAACAATGAAAACATTAACAACACGAGCCAGATTTTTTAAATGGCAGAATCTTTGTTTACCAAAAGATACCTTTTGAATTTAAGCAAGGATTCTCTTAAATGCTGGCTTTCAGGTTTTTCCCAGTTCTATGGACCCAGGGGGGCAGCGTCCGTTGAAGACTACAGCAAATAAAAGCACACAAGCCCAAAACAAGAAGTCCTGTTTTTCTCCTTTTAAGCTCCAGAGAGGCCAATAAGAAATCCACACACCTCAAGTGATTCTGCTAACCACAGCAGAAAATATCTACTGTGGAGTAACATTAGCAAAAGTCTGCCTACAGGTCATGAGTTTCTTCAAGAGTGACTTTTTTCCCAGATGCTCTTTTCGAGCAGTCTCACAAAACCTTTGGTACAATTTCCTGTTATTTGCAGGATGTAAGGCAAAAAAATGGGCATTTTAGTCAAGGCACACATAGCCAAAGCCCTCTACGCAGAGTCTAGCTCAACTGAAATTGTTAAACTGATAGTGACAGGACCAGGCTCCAGCAGACACCAAGTGCTTCTGAAAAGTCCAGTTTCCATGGCAGGGAAACTGGAGAAGCAGTAAATGTTGTCATTTCTGACAGGAGTGTTCTGGATGCTGACTGGAGCTCAGGTGTTGCGTTTTTACTACACAGCATGAGGATACACTTCACAGATCCACAGATGAGTATGAACAACCTCCACACATCTCTTCAGCGAGATGTGCACTTAAATACTTATTTACAGCTGCTAAAAATCTCATTTTCCAAATGCTCTCAAAAGAAGTTGAAAGGCTCCTCAGCTGTGACTTGAATGTCAAAAATGGTATTTAGAGGAGTCTCAGTTGTTCTCTGAGGGAGAACAGATTTTTTTACTCTACGTAAGATGATTGAATCAGAGGACTAAAAGTGGATTTTTGCTTTCTCAGAAGCTGGGCAGTGGTTGCCTTGGCTTGCACTAACAGCTTCTGGGTACCTGGTCCCACATGTGAGCAGGTAAATAATTGACAGATGGTTTTCTTTATGCAGCTAAGTAATAACTTTCAACATTATGTCAGGAGAGATTAGGAAGCAGGGGGAAAATGCACTGAAGAAAGCTGGGGCTTAAACTTGTTACCCGACATGCCCCCCATGCCAGCCACGGCCAGGGTGCCCAAAGGTGCTCGTTAGAGAGGGTGTTTACAGGTGAGCCATTATCAGGTACTGATATAAAATACTGCTCTGGAAAATCACATTTAATAAGCTCCAGCTGCCTGGGAAATAAAAAGCAAAATTCCTGCAGCAAAGAGTCTATCTGAAAAACAAGCAGTAGTGGGGCTGGAACAAAGGAGCTGAGCTTGAAAAACAGAGCTGTGACTGAGTCAAGCTGCAGTTTGGAAGGGGTATCAGATGGATGTTTTCCTAGCTTTGCTTTTATGCAGAGGTTTGCTCCTGCCAGCACAAGGAGCTGCTGAGACCACAGCCTGTCTTCTTTTGCCTTTGTATTCCTTCGTGTGCCCCCAGCCTTTGCTGCCACGAGATCGTAGGCCGTGTTTCTGGGCTGGCTTAGAAAATGCAGCAGTTTGCAGAGGTGTAATAATGTGTTTTATTTCAAAACAGAACTTCAAACAGAAATAGAAACACCAACGGGGAGGCCTGGCAGCCCCTCTCCCCTCCCACTCCCAAAAGCTGATTGTCCTGCTTCCCCTCCCAATTTTCTCTTGGCTTAGTGCCTCCCCAGCTGGCAAAAAACGGGGGCAATTGAACCATTCTTCCTCAGGCCAAAAGGGAGCAAGACCTCACTGGCTTCCCTCGGATGGCACAAAACACCCCCAGGGCTGGTGCTGCCCTGTCACAGGCACCCACTGCCTTCACCCTCTGCTTGCAGAATAGCCCCCACCCTGTGCTAGCCCTCCTTCAATAAAATAAAATAGCAAAATAAGTGCAGCCTACCTGACCTCAACAGCTTTATCTTTTCACCTCGTGGAAGGCAAATCTGGATTGAGAACCTCGAGACTGATTTCCTTGTTCATTGAAGGAGGACCCACAGGGACTATCAGGGGCAGAGAGGGCCACACTGCCTTTATGTGAACTGGTTTGGGTACCAGAAGCAGCACAGCTCCCTCCAGGATAATTCACTCTTGTTGTTTCCAGCCTAAGGAAACAGAACATGCCTTCTCTCTCATTTTCTTTTCAGGAGGCCTGGCACATCTGAGGCTATCATAAGCTCAGACTTCATCTGTTTCATGACAGAATTCCAGTAAGCATTGCCCATGGATAGTGAGCTTTCTTAAAATGCTTTCCCAGGGCAGGATAGGGATTTTGGCCCTGCACCTTCATTTCCATTATTTTCCATGGTTGCATAAAAAATTTTAGACTAGAGGTGTGTTTAGTTTAGAGGGCCAGTGGTGTTCAGAAAGGATGCTGGTGATCCTTCCCCATCTGAGAAAAAGCCTTTTTGTTATTCCCACAGAAACCATTCGAGTAACAGACTTGCATCTTCCATCAAAGCTGATTAAAGATGTTTTATTGTGGTTGTACACCAGCAAATCATGAATGCAATTTCCATCCTGTCACCCATGAACACAGCTTTTAGTTGTTCATGACCCTCATGACCAAATTTTACTGGATCAAAATTGTCCCTTCTGTTTATTTTTGAGTATCAGGAAAACTGGCATGGCTTACTTGTGCTTTGAAAAGCAAACAAGCAAATGCATAACTGGGCCCTAGATGCCAACAACAGCACTGCAAGTTTATTGTGATGGTTGGACATACAGGCAGTAGATTTTGAGTGTACTGGTGAAGTGCTAAAAGCAGATTAAGTATGCAGAAAACTGGTTGAGTAGCTTTGAAGTTGTGACGACAACCATTTTCAAACACAGTCAAAATTTCCATTATGTTTCTTGGCTTGGTCTCACTTCAGGAGGCTGGATCTTGCACACTTGGTACAACCTGATAATCAGTTTTTTCTGTTTTATCTGAAGTACTTTTCACTTTGGGGGCAATTGTGAAGCAAAATAGAAACAAGGAACAAAGCACAGTCCAAAGACATTTGAGGTAGCCAGGAACAGTGCACTCTTGGAGGCAAGGCTACCCTGAGACACGAGCAGAGCTGACTTTTTTGTTTCCCTCTTTGTCTTCATCAAGGCTAAATCATACTTTCTAAAATTCTCTTAGGACTTTATAAGCGTGTTTAGTCTGTCACTCCTCAAGGTGAGCCTCTCATCGTCAAACCCAACCTGATGGGAATGTTGGGTGTTTGCTGAATCTGTGCACTGTGTTCCAGCTAATCATTTTTCAGAATATTTCACTAAAATTTCCTATGCCATTCAGTCACTTTACATCTTCTCCCCCATTTTTCCCCTGGCAGCAGGAGCAGAGGTGGGACTGCCAGCAGTCGTGAGGCTTTTTGGGATTAAAAACACATTTTACAGACTGCAGAGAGTCGAGGGGGGAATGGACTACAAATGACCTAATTTTTTGCTGATTCACAGTTTGCAGATTGATAGAGCTGTGAGTTTCCAGAAATTTGACCTGAACTGCGTCTATCTAAGTTATTTCTTACTCCTGCATCCTGCCCTGTTTTCTTTCGGTGGCTGGGCATTCTCTTCCAGCCAAGGGGGTAAAAAAGGAGGAAAACCTTCAAGTACAGTTCCCTTTTCAGTGTGTAGGAGGGTAATAGTGGAACTGCCCAGCGGCAGCAGCACGTGGCCGCCCAAACCCTCAGGTCCAGGTGATGGCACAGCTGATGATGTGGATGAAGGCAGAGGCAATCCCAGCCTCCCCTGAGCCCAAGGTCGCTGGGCAGGGGAGCAGAATGGTTCAAAAACTCCCCCACACCACCTCCCCAGACAGCCTGGCCAAAGGGCAGGTCAGGCTGAGACAGTTCATTCCCTTCTCCTTGATCTTTCCCTTCTCCTTGATCTCCCAGACTTCACAGGAAGTCTTTGAAGCAGTGCAAATGAGGGCAGGAGCTGCTGCCTTAGGTTTAGATCCTCACAAATTGCATCCATCTTTCACCCAGCCCAAGATGTTCCCCTGAACAATAGAGGCAGATACTGGAGGCTCATTAAGGCCCTTTTCTCCAAGCCCCGAGCTGGAGCATATCCAGGTTTTCAAGGGCTGGACATCATTTAGCCAGTGTGCATCCTCCAGAGCATCTCTGAGGCAGACATTTGGCATGTTAGCCTCAATATTCCTTAAAGATTTCAGACATATGATTCTTCCTCATTTTCCAAATGTGCTTCAGATTTAGTCTGAAGGAAAAAAAATCCAAATTATTCCATTCTCCAGGAAAATGTTACAGAACTAGTTGCCCTTCCAGACCCATTTCATGTTTCTTTGCACTTTTTTGTTGAAAGTGGGAGAAGCAGACTGTGAGAAAACAGGGCTGCATCTGATTTCCATTCATCTGAGAGGGAATGTTTCAAATGTTGCACAGCATTTTCTAACATAATTAATAGAACAAAATAATATATATTTTTTTTGCATTCATCTTAAGAATTTATTGCAAGTGCCAAGTGATAACTTGGACATGGATTAGGCCATCAGCATCAGAAAAGAAATTCAAAAGTCTGGGTGGGAGATTTTGAAGGGCAATTGAGATTTATAATATGTGATTTATAAATTGTGATTTATTCTCTGCAATTTGGGAACTGTGATTTACAATCTGTGGCTATTCCTTTATTTTGTACTTTGTTTTGCTCAGGTATCTTCGTCTTGTTCAGTGTGAATTTAATACACGTCATGAAGCAGTTTGTTTATTTGCAAAATTTGCTGAAAACCTCTAAGAAGTGGAAACAGCATTATGGCACTTATGAATTGTGACATTAGATCTTCAGAGCTCGTGCAATAGAAGTACTAAGTGAACTTAAAAGAAAGCATGGCAAAAGCAAAAGCACAAGCACAGTTCTCTCTGTGCTGAGTTTCAATTTTCAGTGTTTCCCTGTAGCTGCGCCAGCCGAGTGCTGAGACTCAGTTTCATCCTGTGCCTGAGCTCCTGGCTGCCTGTTCATTTTCTGATCAAGTAAAGGCTGTTTTCAGGGCACTGTGGGGGAGAGAGGAGGCTCCCTAAAAGATGTCCCAGCCTAGAAGGGCGATTACTGCAGCAGAGCTCACCTGTCCCTTCAGGTGACTGCACTGCCTGGGCTGGGGTGGGGAGGGGGAGAGACATACTGGGAGACCACGGTGGGTCCCAGGCAATGAGACAAGAGGACACAGCATTAAGCTGCACCAGGGGAGGTTTAGGCTGGACATCAGGAGGAATTTCTTCACAGAAAGGGTGACTGGGCATTGGAATGAGCTGCCCGGGGAGGCGGTGGGGTCACCGTCCCTGGAGGTGTTGCAGAAAAGACTGAGCAGTGTCAGCGGGTGACAGGGTGGTGTTGGGTCACAGGTTGGACTCGATGATCTCAAAGGTCTTTTCCAACCCAGTTAATTCTGTGATTCTGTGTCTGCACTTGCTCCCAGAAGCAGCATCTCCTCACAGCCCAGCCCCACCCTGCACCTGAGGGACACAGGGGCAAGCCCGGCCCCTCCAGAGCCTTTACACACACTCGAAATACAACAGCACCTCATGGCATGAACCTTGTCTCCCGAAATTACTTTCTTTGGGTGCATAACACAGCGCTGGCCAGGGTGCAGCTGCTGCCAAGCCCTTGCCCTCCCCTTCCACCCCTCAGCCTCCAACCAAACTAATGCCAGTGCTGTTGGAAGCAGGATGTCGTAGCACAGCACACACATGCACAGGATCCCTTTTGATTCTGGTTTATATCTGCAGTGAGAACCTTGGCAGCTGTAAAAATATATTTTGGTCTGGTCACTAAGCTAAAGATTTTTTTTCTCTCTAATTTCATACACAGTTACTAAAAGAGTCAGGGCTTCTGGCAGTGACATTGCACAGTTCTGTCAGCTAATCCCTCCCCCCATACACAACTTTAAAAATGATTAATGAAAATCCACCCCGGCCTGTATGATTAATATATTTAAACAATTTGGAAATGGACATGCTTTTCATTGTTGTCTGCTTTACAATGGGACGCTTCATCAGAATGGAAGAAAGTGGAATGTTAACAGGGCCAGAATGTTAATTACTTACATCTGAGCCCACCAAGCTCAGTAACCAGCTACAAGCACAAGCATCTGGAAGTGACAAACAGATTTTCACAAGGCATTACACCGAATTTATCCCGTATTAGTGGCTGGATATATCAGCGTGTCTACAGGAGCTCCTTAATTTTGGTTGGACACAGTGCTCTGCATTTACTGCCTGCACTCCTGGGCAAGTGCTCCTTGGACAGCAAGTAGGATTTGATCCTGGGGTGATCCCACAGGAACATCAGTGTGGAAGAGACCTTCAGAATCACCTACTCCAACCATTAACCAGCACCACCATAACCACCCCGAAATCATGTCCCCAGGTGCCACATCCAGACACTCTTGTGACTCCACCACCTCCCTGGGCAACTTATTCCAATGCCTGACCATTATTTCAGTGCTTAACAACCCTTGCAATGAAAAGCTTTTTCCCAATATCCAATCTAAACCTCCCCTGGTGTTTCCTCTTGTCCTGTCACTTGTTACCTGGGAGAAGAGCCCAACCCCACCTCTCCTTTGGTAGTTTAGAGAGCGAGATGTCCTCTGCTGGTGACAGACTGGGTCCATCTGCCCTAAAGAGGGAAAAGGATCTCTGTGCAGGAGTTAGCAGGGCTGATGGAAAGAGCTTTGCACTAGACTTGAAGGGAGAAAGGGATAAAACCGGACCTGGTAGAGATAAGCCAGGGCATGGCCACCATGATCTCAGGGGTCTTTTCCAACTATTATTCTACAATCAAAAAACCCAAAATTCTGCCACTGACACCAGGCTCAAAGCAAGGTACTGATCTGCAAGGTCTTCCTGTTTCTTCTCTCATTCCTTGCCACAGGAATTGTGGAGGAGAGGAAGACAGAGAGGAGCACTATTTATGCTCTAGATCCCTTAACCAGTCATCCCAAGGCCCTGAAGTCTCTTGACTGGCCTCAGACTTCTTGTAGGAACTCCAGTGTTGTCCAGCTGGAATATCAGTAATGAATAGTAATCTGAGGGCTGCACCAGGGTTAGGAAGATTCATCTTCATTATCTTCACGTCTTTAACCTGGCCCCCAGGGAGACAGCAAACATCCCCACCAGGTGGGTCCAGTTTGCATAAGGGCCCTTCTGTTCCCTCAGGAGAGGGTCCCCCATGAGCAATAACCAGTCTTTTTTCCTTTCTGGGAGCAGTTTTGAGGCGGGACATGGGCTGACACCTCCACACTAGAGAACCGCTGTCGTCATCACTGCTCAGTTCCACTGTCACCCCCTGTCCAAGGGCACCTTGTGATGGCCTCTGTCATCCAAGGGAGCAGGCAGGAGCACTTTGAAGCAACTCAAGCATGAATACTCCAGCAGTAGAAAATTATTAATGAACCCAAACCTTCCCTCTGCCACACACTCACACACAAAATAAGCAGTTTTGTCCTGTTATTTGAATAGGAAGTTATCAATTACCTGTGGGTTTTGGGACGTGTTAGGTGGGGAGGTGGGGCAGTCACAAAGCGGACATGTCTGCTGTGCTGGGCAGGGACTTGTCACCGCTATCCCCCCCCCGTAAGTGTGTTCAACCAGGTGGAGACAGGCTGGAATGCTCTGTGCATTCTATCTGCCTGTTGGGAGCATCCCAGGGAAGGCAGGGAGTGTCATTCCAGTCTTCTCTCTTGGGCTCCTTCCTGTGACACAGCACTCTGGCCCCAGCCCTGGTTCGTGTAGCACTGGCAGCCTCTCCTTGTCATTGCAAAGGCACTTCTGTGGATGTAAATGGGCTTTCTGTAGGCATATCTAGAACTCTACGAGGCTTTAGATGCCCAAAATAAGACTTTAGCACCTCCCTCTCAACACTCATCCCCAGCACCCACAGCTCTGTGCACACAAGTGTACAAATGTACTTAAGTCTGTGCTTCTGGGTGTGACCAGCAGTGCCCCTGGACTGTGCTGCTCAATGCCTGCCTCAACCCTAGGCCCTATCATGACCACAGATGTGGCATTTTTCTTCAGATTTCACACAAATGGCTTGATTCATTCAGCCATCTCTGAGCAGCCCCTTGAATGATGCTCTGTATGAGAGGCTGTGGTCAGGGTGGCTTTCCTTCCGAGCCCAGAGGGTGACAGGGTGGGGTGACTCGTGCTTCAACAATGCCTGCATTCCTCTGGGGGGTACGGGGGTCTGACTGCAGCTTCTGGGGCTGGAGGGCCAGGCACAGATTTCTCCCCTCCGAGTGTCAAACTCCCTGAGCTGTCCTGAGAGGGGAAGGTCATTGCCAGCCTTCCTACTCAGCCTACTGCACATGACTCCCGGCGATGAAAGATGCATTTAGCTGGAGTCAGTGGGGGCACAGTTTCTTTCCCAGCTGTGAGAGCAGTCACCACTAGAGATGTGAGTCTGCATCCCTCGGGCAAAGGAGGAAACTGACCTCTCCTCAATGGGTGCGTCAGCCACTGGGGTTTGCACAACCAGCCTGTCGCTGCACTTCTGATGAAAGATGTGGTCCTAGTGAGGATGCAAAAGGATTGGCAGCTGATTTCAGGAGACTCCCAGGCTCTAATGAAATAAATAATAAAAATAAATAATAATAATAATTTAAAAGTGTAACAATTAATAACAATGAATAATGAAAAATAGATTAAATAATAAAAGGTAATTTAAAAATACTAATGCTTAGCTTTTTAAAACTGGTTGCTATCAGGTGTGCAACATAAACCATGTTAAGATACATAACTTGAAGTTTCCCTTTCCTGACTTCTTGTAGTTTTAAGACAGCAGCAAGATGGCTGGAGCTTTAAAGAATCTTTCTTTTTAAACTTTAATGTATTAAAGAAACATTAATATGTCAATGCAGCATTAAGGATATGAGCATTTAAAAGTCAGGCATTGTTCCTGTTCAATTAAACCTGTTGTGTGACAGCAGAAACCTTTTCTTTCTCCTCTTGCCTCCCTGATTGACACTTGTTGCCAATTTAGTGACACTCTTAGAAACCCTACAGCACACACAAGTGCAAGGACTTGTACACACCAGCTGTAGAAACTGAGTAGCTCAATCAAGGGCTGAAAATACTGTTATGATTTTCATTATTTTGCATTGGGTACTTTTGAGTAATGTGAAGGATCTGCACTGAAGTGAACCAAGCTGTGGGGTGTGAATGCCAGTGTGGGAATGCATGGGAGTGCTGGGAGGCTGGCTCCAGTAAGGATGGATATTGTGCAGCTCGGGGCAGCTAGTCCACCAGACAGCTGGAGGCTGTAGGTCAACATTGAGCTCTGTTTGTTGTTCTTCAGAAAAGACAAATGTCTCTTCCACTAGTGTTTTCCTCCTTTAATATCCAGCCATCTGGTACCACAAAAAATAAAGTACTATTCAGAGCAGTATCTGTGCAAACAACAGATAAAGCAAATGCCAAGCCAAGATGCTTTGGCGGTGCCGACATCTCCAGATCAGCAAGGGAGGACTAGGCCAGAGGCAAGAAAATCTGTCTCGCCTTTCTACCACATGACATTCAGGGAAGTAAATGAATCTAGGCACTTTAATGTCATCAGGTTTTTAGGTTTTGAGCATTTGTTGCAGGATGTGCTCTCAGGAAATGAAGAAAAGTGAACAAAAGCCCCACAAGAGGAAGCTCTCTCTAGACTCACACAAATATGTAGATCAGAATGTCCTTGTATTTAGAAATGGACTTGCAGGGAACACAGTTCCTTTTTCCTCAGCTGCCTTACCTGAAATCAAATTGATCCCAAGTGAACTGTCTGAAGGATGAACTCTGACAAGTGGTGCCAGTTGCTCCTCCTGACTTTGGCGTTGCAATGAACACTCATCACGTAAGGATACTCTGAAACTTGTAAATGAACATACATTGCCCTCCAAAAATTTCAAACCCTTGCTTTCTTTGGACTACATATACAAATCATATCTACAGTGTGTGAGGACAAGCTACAACTAGAAAAGTCCTATCATTTGGGGGCTGTAGAGTGAAAGTCACTTGAACTTTCTTTTGATTAAAGAGGAAGCTTGAAGCTGTGGATATGGGTAGATTTATGAGTCCTTCTCAGTTTCCTGGAGCTGGACTGGGCTCTCAGGTGTTTGCACTCCATATTTCGCCTACAGACCTCCTCCTGGAGTTATCAAAGGGCCCTTGCCACGAGAAGCAGAGTTTAATCTTGGCTTTCCATGTGTAATGTTGGCACTGTGGGATGGCACAGCACAATAAATTAGGTCAGTGGTGTACAAGAGCAGGTTTTGTGCTTTGCTTTGGGGTCAGTCTGCAGGTACGTGGCTTTCTGGCAAAGCTCATGGTGTGGCCTGCCCTAAGAAGAGAGGTGGCTGTGGCAGTGACCTCTGTGGCATGGGGTAGAGGAAGTCACACCCCCTTTGATTTCTGTAGTCACTTTATTGGCTATTAAAACCAAACAGCACATGCCCATGGAGCATACAGCATTCATCTGCACGAGATATTGGGGCCCTGGTAAAAAATACAAAGAAGCTGCATCAGAATACAAACGAAAGGCTCCCCTAGCAATCCTCTGAACACCAAGATTCTTCTGCAGTGCAGCCAGCCAGCTAAGAGGTGGAGTTCAGGGGGTCTAGTCTTGGGGCTTCCACCTCTTGTTTGTTTGAGGGATGCAGGGGAGAGGGGGCAGAGAGGTGAGGTTTGTGATGAGACTCACAGACTTCAGATTGGCCTCCACATGGGATTTGTTTAAAAATGCCACATGCAATTCCCATCTACCAACACAGAAGATGCTAATGACAGTAGAGCTGCAGGTTCTGGATGTGTCACCTGGCAGTGCTGGACTCCACTGCCCGTTCCCTTGCTCAAAACAGGTCTTGTGGTAAGCAGTGACAGTGACAGGGACACTCGGTGGTGGCTTTATCGATAGATGACTCCACTGGCTTAAACCCTTAGGCTGCAGGCAAAGGTAGCAGCTCTGTCAGGGTGCAGCATCTTGGCTCTCCCCCAGGAAACACGCCTAGTTAGGTACTTCATCCAAACGAGTGGAAAGCACAGCAAGGGAAGCACAGGAATAAAGGAGAGCAGCAGCTGCAAACCGCTGACCTGCAGTGGCTGTGAGAGAACTTGCAGTGGTTCACATCCCTGTGGATCTCGTGGCAAAGAGAAAGCCCCAGCCTGTGTTAGAGATCCACACAAACCTGTGGATCTGCCACCTTTCCAGAGGGGCAGAGCCAAATCCGCTCGCCCCGTTTGCACCCAGCCCGAGGAGCTGTGCCAAATGGCAGCCAGTGGCAAAGGCGGTGATGCCGCTGAGCAGCTACAAGGAGCCCATTGTCCCCTCGGCCGCTTCCCCTTCAGCAACTGAGCCGCTCTGACACGTCTGGGAGCCGCCGGGCAGCAGTGAGCTGGGGCAGGACGGCTCTGCAGCAGGTGGTGCCGCCTGTGCTGCCTAATCCCGGCCGAGCTCGCAGCCACCGCCCCGCCGCAGCGGCCGCGCCCCGAGCCAGAGCCGCCGGGGAGGCGAGCCGCAGCCCCGGCTCCGAGCACAGCCTTTGCGCGCTGGAGCTGTGCCTCTCAGGCTCTCGATGAATGTCGGGGTGAGACAGATGCCCATCCTGTTAGTCCTTCTCTCGCCGGCAAATGCAGGCGGGATGCTGCTGGCAGGCGAGGAGCTGACGTTCGGGAACGCGGAGCTGTGCACGCTCCCCACTGAGTCACCCACGGCAGGGACTCCGTGCCAGCTTCCACACGGAGCCTGGGCTGGGAAGGCGGCTTCCTTGGGGAAACTCCGCGCTGCAAACTATCCAGCAAACAGGCACAAAGGACACAAGTCCTTGGAAGAGGAAGCACTTTTTAGCGGCGTTATCTGTGTGTGTATCCAGTTCAAACTAATTCTCCAACAGCTTCCTGCACTGCGACCCGACTACTGAAAAAAGTGTACAAGGGCCCAGTCGCCAAAGGGCTTGGGCAGCACTACACTGCTTCGGTGAATCAGGAATCACTGGAAGAAGTGTTCTTATTTAGCAGCTGGTAAGAACTAGCAGGAGTCTGGACATCAGTATTTCACACAGACCCATTTTACACAAATGGCTCAGAAACAGTGCTGCAGTCTCCTGCCAGATGCATTGATTCCTCAGGGCCAGAATAAGAAAAGGTGCAGTTTTAAATAACTGGCAATAGAGACATTTCAAAGAGCAGAGGAAAGGAGTGCCTCTGGAGGAATTGGATGCAGGAGTGCCCATGCTGGATATCAGCATTTGTCCCTCTCACTGAACGGTATCCAGCTCGGGGAGGTCTGTGTGCCACTTCTGAAGGCTCAACAAAAGATAACTGAGAGAAGCAAGCTATTCTCACTACTTCACTGGGCAGGAGTCTTCACTTCTACTGGGAAAATTTAGATAAGCTCGAAAACTCCTACTGTCATTCAGGAGAAAACAGACTTTAGATGGGTGAGAAAGAGCTTTTCCATCCTGCCAAGTTTTTTCAAGCTTCCACAAATTTCCCTCATTCATGTTGAGTTGAAACTGAGACCTTTTGAAATGTTGCGTGTCAAAAAAGAAAGCCAGACCCCAGAATAATCAGCAGGTCTGAAATTAGGCCCAATTCAGCTCCCCATGTTCCCAGGCTGCTGGGGAGTTGAGGCTCCCCAGTATTCTTGGCTGGCAACCTTGGGGGAAGCTGGTTATTTCAGAGCCATGAGGGCTCCCTCAGAGATGGCCTCCGGGTTCCCAGTGCCCCTGGAAACTGCCAAAAAGCTTGGGTTTCAGGGCAGTTGGTTCTGCCAATGCAGCTGCAAGGAGAAGGCAGCTTTTGCACCCCATTATCTCTAGGAAATGTGCTTATAAATGAAGTCAGATCTAAGACCTGGATCCACCTCTGACTCCTGGATTAGAAAAGGGCATTATCAAAAAGAAAAGTTGGCAAAATGTTGACCACTTGGAAACAATTTCTGTCTTTAAGACATGGGAGGTTTGAAAGGACTGTCTTTGTTTCTGATCTTTCACTTCATGGCATAAAATATTGGTGGGTCCAAGTGAGCGCAGGGGAATTAGTAGAGTCTAAAGATGACAGTGAGAAAAGAACAGAAAAAGAAGCATGCAGCTCATTTGTTTAATAGGATTCCAGCGAGCAACGAGGACATCAAAATCAGATGTGTGCATTTCACCCTGTCCCAGGACATGCACCTGCAAGAAGCATTCACAGGGATGCAGATGTCACGGGTGGGGGTTGGTACATTGTTTCCCAGGTGTGGAACATCTTCCCATTCCAGGCCACTGCCTATGCCTTTTAATTTCATCATAAATGAAAGCACAGACATTCACCAGGGCCACGTAGGCTCAGAAGGAGGATAGAGGAAATCCTTTACTATTCAAATTATTCAAGAATAAATCAAATAGATTTTGCTAAATTAATGATGACTTATGAATAGAAATGATAAGAGTTAGCTTCTCTGGAGGCCTGTGATAGTAGTAAAACTGGTATCACAAAAGAATTAAAATTAAAAAGGGCCCACATGCTCCTTCAAAATATTATCCCCATCGGTGGGTTTGAGGGATGTTCATCCCATTTGAGCCTGCCCCTATTCCATGTCCGTCAGTGAGTCCAGGCTCATGTAGTCCTAATCCATCCCAGCCGCACACATGGCTGAGAGGTCTTTTAGATTCCAGCATCTGGGTTTCAACGTTGCTGCATGACTTTCCCATTAAGGAGTGGGGATGAGTCCAGCTCATCTGCTGGGAGGGCCTGGCCTTTGCTGGCCACTCCCTGGCAGAGCAGGACAAGCCGTGTCTTGCCTTCTTTGGAAACCCCAGCCATCCTCAGGCACAACAGGGTGAAATAAGGACACTTTGCTTTATCTTTAAATTTCCTTGTTTTCTTGGGCAGTGGCCAGACCCTTTGTTTTTTGAATATAGTTGTTTGTGGTTTAATTTCCTTTGGGGTTGTTTTTTTTTTTGGGGGGGGGGTTGGGGTTGTTGTTGTTTTTTTTTTTTTAAGTATTATTACACGAGCAAAAACAGCTGCTCCCTGGAATTGTATAAGAAGAGGGACAAGATGCAGTGCAAAATGTGCATCAAACTAAATGGTTTTCCCATGAGATCTTTCAAGGTTGTACAGTAGATCTCACACACCAAATGGGAAATTACTGTGTGCCACCACTAGAGCCTGTCCTTAATGGCATTGATGGTTTAAGCTGTACAAGCAAAAGACAGAGGAAACAGGCTGCTCTTTGTTTGCCCTTGTTCTGCCAGACTGTGTTGAGGGCCCAGAGCAGGGCATCACCCTGAGGACTGCCTGAGCTGCAGTCTCAGACATGTCTAGGTGAGTCCATGCTTGCTTCTGATCCTCTGTTAAGTCATTGAGGGTGAGATCTTACCCTGGAAAAGACCCTGCAAACAGATCATCAGAAATAAATCACGGGAATATCTGAGAAGGAACCCAGGCTGCATCTCCTTCAATCTTATCAATGTCTGTCAGTATCTGCAGGGAGGGGCCAGAGGATGCATCAGGTTCTTCTTAGAGGTGCCAAGCAGTAGGACAAGAGGAATGGGCAGAAACCGAGGTACAGAAAGTTCTACCTGAAGAAAGAACTTCTTCCCTGGGCAGTGCCCGAGCCCCAGACAGATTGTCCAGAGAGGGTGTGGAGTCTCCTCACCGAGGATATTCCAGAACTGTCTGGACACAATCCTGTGCTGTGTGCTCTGACCCTGCTGGAGCAGGGAGGTGGGACCAGATGACCCACTGTGGTCCCTTCCAAACTGACCCATCCTGGGATTCTGTGAAGCCTTGACCCCCTTGTTTCCACCCTTGCACCATCTTGTGCACTGTGCCAGCACAACTTTTGGCGGGGCCGTGCAGTGGAGCAGGTCAGGGAATGGATCCTGCTGAATAATAACCATTTTTGTTTTCTGAACTATCTTTAACTTGTATCAGTTTCCTCTATCCGTTTCCTGTGTAGCCACACAGCTATGTGGGCCCTCAGTGCGACAGGCAGAAAAAAGTGCCCACAAGTGCAAGAGCAGGGAAAAAGAGCTGCTGAAGCTGGTTCATGAGGTTTTCATGCTGAATGTTCACCTCAGCCTTGGAAAGGACCTGATTTTAAATGGCACCCAGTGGCACGCCTCATTAGCAGGCAAAGTCATTGTCATTTACACGAGACAGTCGTCACAAAACAGTGATTTGCATCTGCACATGTATCAAAAACACGCTTCACTGGCATAACTGTGCAAGTGAGTTGTGTCCTGTGGAGGGCAGATAGTTTTGAAGAAGATTCAAGTGTGACATGCTAAAGTCAACTCTCATTATCTCAAGAGAAATGAAACAGAAGGACAAAAAGAAAACCTCTGACAAACAAACTTCATTATAGCATTCCTCTCAGTCAGTTTTACAAACTGATGGTCCTGCACCACAGGCCTAGAGAAGGCAAAAACTCCCATGGATCTCAAAGAGAAGTGTTACAGAAGTTCAGTTTACAAGAACCATGCCAGAACAATATGAAAATCACTTCTCCCACCACTGAAATGCAGCCACCTCCAGCATGGGATCTGCCAGATTTTTAACAGCTCACAACTTGGGCCAGAGAAGACATTTCCTTTCCACAGCTGAGATTACTGTGCAAATAAGACATTATTATACAAAGTAGGAACACTATGCCCTCTCTATCTGTGCAGATGTGAAACAGAGAGGGAGCCCAAGTCCTTCAGCTCTGGGAATGGAAGCTGCTCCAGTGACACTGTGTTGCCCCTCCTGTATAAAGGCAAATCGCCCTGGCTTTTGGGCTTGAAAAGGTTTGCAGGTCTGTTGTCCCCACTGAACCAAGGTGTTGCCATTGTGCAACCCCTTTCCCACAGGCCTGCTCCTTCTAGGAAGGAAGCCAAGTTGCATTTGGAGGTGTTAAGATCTAAATCCTGGGGGGAAACTTGAGAGCAGAGAAGGGGGCCAGACTTTGTGGATGGAGAGCATTCAGACAAAAAAAAATGCCAGGTATTGCTGAGAAAGAAAAAGCCTGGGTCTGGCAATCCTCCCTGTCCTCTGTATGTCTGTGCCTCTGTTAAACACAGCGGCATTGCTGCACCCGGGGCAGCAAATGGCTTTTGCTTTTGCTTCCCATTGGTATCAAAATGTTCCTGAGCTGGAGATGGGTCTGTATCCCCGGGGGTCCCATGGTCCTCCAGGAGACACGTTCCCATTGCTGCTCTACTGCTGATGGCCCTCCAAGGCCAGGCTGCAACACCTGAGGGGTCAGTGGGGCTGCCTGGCAGTGACACAGCAACCCCCCTGCTCACCCAGAAGGGATCTCTGCTCCTTCAGCCTTCGCCATCCCCCCTCTCAAAGGCGGGAGCATGGAATTTCCACTTCCAGTGAGATAACACCAAGTTCCACCAGCAAATAATGCCCACCCTCCCTTTCTCCTTTATTTTTCTTCTGCTTCTCCTCTCCTCTTCCTCCTCAAATATCTAAAAGGAGCTTCTGCTCTTTTTCCTGGGAAGCAGTGAAGAAATCAAATGCTCATGAGTTTCAGCAGGCAGCGTATCACATGAATCGTTTTTCCCAAGATACAAAAGCTCCACCAGACTTATCCAGCAAGCAGGCATTTTCTCAATGCATCCATGTGTCAGTCTACATGTGCTGATGTGCATTTCCTGGTGACTGCCTGCAAATAGGGAAATGCCCTTTGGGAGCATAACCCTCCGTGCCTTTATCCTGTTGGGTTAGTACAGAAGCCAGAATAATCCATGTGTTCTTCACTGGAATTGAAGCAATTGAAACTGAACCCAAAAGATACTGAGAGTGCCTTTTGGTGGAAAAACACAGGCTTTTGAAGCCTCCCAGCCTAGAAAATCCCCTGGCCACTGGGAGAGCTGCTCGGAGCACTGCGAAGTCATCATCCCCTTACAGGAACTATGTTGTTTTCTTTCCGGGGAGGGGAAAGGGGAAGTGTGTGCTGTGGTCAGGATTAACCCTGCCCATGCTGCCCAGGCTCAGCTGGGCTTGGCCAGGCCCTGGGTTGTGCCTGCGTGGTGCCTCCCAGAGCTGCTTGGGCTGCCCTCCCCTCCTGCTCCCCAAAACTCTCTCTCCCCACTGTGGTGTGGCATCAGGAGGGATGACCCGAGTCTCAGAAATGCTCTGTTTTCAGGGAATGGGGTGGCATATTCCCAAGCCATGCAGCATCCATGCCTTTCCATCCCAGCACATGCAGGCAGGGCAGGGCAGGGCAGGGCTGCTCACCTGTTGCTGGTGATTTTAACCAAACCTGCCAAGTTTAACAGCAACAGTTCCCTGGAATAGAGGCAGTGCCCATCCTGTGTCCCTGCCTTACAGTTTGGAAGAGGAAAAGTGTATTCAGAAAAGCCCAGGCCAAGAGGGACAGAGGCTGCCTGCAGTCAGGTTCTGTTCTTACAGTCTCTCAATGTAAACCCAAAGCAGGGGTTGCACTGGGGCAGAAGGCACAGGGAAGGACAGAACGTGTGACTTTGCAGTGCTCTCAGCACAGCTGAATTCTCCTCCGTGCTCAGTGGCATCTTCTTCTGCAGTCAGACTCACTGATGGGGTAAAAGCTGGAACTGAGCCTCTTCTCCCAGTGTTTGCTTCCCTACACCTCCCAGGCTTCTTTGTTTTAAACCAAAGGTTCCAAAGAGTCAAAGTTAATATTTGCCCAGCATTTCCACTATATGAAGTACCCATATAAAGCACCCATATAAGTATGGTAATGAAAAGGTGGCATGCTCTTGCCTTGTTTGAACACCATACAACTTCTCACTAGGAAGGTGGAAGAAGAAAGGTGATAGTTGGGGATATTTCTTAATTTCCTAGGGATTTCTCCAGCTGCCCTGACATTTTTAATCTCCTTTTTTTCCCAAGCTATATATCTCTTTCATCCCTTCACATTCTATCTCTCTTTTTTTCTTCTTCAGTGACCCGTAAATGTATTGGTAAACACTGGGTCAATTGCAAAGCTATCAGGAAAGCTGAAAATTAGATGAGTGACTTGTTAATCATCTCCTGGGATTTAGCTGTACCCTGTGGAAAACTGTTGCTTCTGCTTCGAAAGCTGGCAAGTGGAGACCCAGTTTCAGGTTTTCAGAGATGTCCAATTTCCTTTGTGAGAAAACAGGCAGTAGGAAACCCAGAGAGATGAGTCCTTGCTTGAGTTTAATTATCGAGGAAACCATACTCCATCCCTGGCCTTTGGGAGGCTGTTTGGTTTTTTCTCATCCCCACAGTTCTGACTAAGCTGTGTTTTGTGGGCAGCCTCCCCACACTGGGTTTGTTTTCTTTTGGCAGTCCCGATCCTGTTGGCTGACTAGGGAGCCTGGGCCCCTTTATTTGTACTAAAATGGCAGAGGGGGAAGGGAGGGGAGGGAATTTGCATCAATGGTAAATCACGATAAACCCTCCCTGCTACCGCCTGCTATTCTTGCCCTATGCACATTGTCCTGAAAACCTTTACAGCATGGGGGGGCTGAACCCCAAGGAGCCACCAGGCTCCACAAAGACCCAGCTTTGCAAAGCCACCATCCCTGAGCCCCGCCTGCTCCCACAGGTGGCCAGATCCAATTTTAGCTGAATCCAGGAGATGGCCAGGCAGCTCGGAGGAGCTGGCAAAGCTGCAAGGGTGAAACAGCCTCAAACATTTTTGTTGCAGGACTCGGTTGTTTCAGTCTTAGCTTGGAGCCCATTCACCAGAGCTGAGTGCCCGGCAGAATCGGGCCTATCTTTTCAAAAGCAGTGTGTTTTGCCAGCGTTTCATGGTCAGTGTGCACAGAGGGGGAAAAAGGGAAATCCTGCAGGGGGGTGAAATGCAAGGAGAGGCTATTACCAAAATATGTAGTAATGTGGGGGTTTGGAGGGGGAAGGGTGCATGTTGATTTTTGTTTTGAACGTTGAAGAAATAAACTGAGCAAGCTGTTTACCACATGAAACAAAGCCGGACCGGGATATTTTCAGGCCACTAAACTTGGATTTCAGACAGGCAACTTGGATTGACATACTGGATGAGCTACAGCCGATTGGCATGGAGAAGGGAGCAAAATATGCATCTGTCCTGGTGCCAGCTTAGGTTAGGCTGCCGTTTTGTTTGGTGTCTAGAGAGCTGGTTTTCGTAATTAAACCAGCCTTCAAACCCTTTTTAAATAAAGCTGAAGAAAAGAGGAACTGAAAGGGATTCCTCTCGAGTGTATGCACACTGCTCTAGCAACTCCTGCAGCAGTTTCTGTGCAGTCCCTGAAAATGTTTCTTTTTTTTCTTTTTTTCTTTTTTCTTTTTTTTTTTTAATACTTCCCTAAAAATACACACACACACACAGCATGCACAGCATGGCAGGACAGGGACAGAGAGGAGCTGTCACCCTGGGCTGACCCAGGGAAACACATCCATCAGGGAATTTCATCCCCAAAATCACAGGGCCTCCCCTGATTGTTTAGCAGCAGCAGCAGCAGGTCACTGTACCTGTGCACAAAACCATTGCAGCCAGGCCAGCTGAATGGAGTACAAGACACTCTGTTCTGTACCAGGAAAGGGCTGGGGGAGGAAGGAGTGGCTTGTTTGGGATTTTTCCTTTTGTTTTTTGTTCCCCCCCACACCCTGCCGAGTCACTTTGATTATACTTGCCTGGTGGACTATGAATCGAATCCTAAACATTATTCCTGTTGTTCCTGTTACAGAGGACACAGCTCTGGGGTGGGGGAGGATTGAGTCGCATTCAGAATTTGGTCAGGCAAATAAAAATGTCATTTTAAATCCTGAACAGCAGTGGGAAAACTGTAGCCAGCTGCTAAAGCCTGAGTGGAAAGGCCAGGCAAGTAACTTGTGCCTGGGCCCCTCGAGGTGGGTGGGAGGTTGGGCAACCCTCAGCAGTCACCGCAAGGTGTCCCAGACCCATCTCCCAGCCTGTAAGATGTGGCAAAGGGCCAGGAGTTTTTGCCTCTCTAAAAAGTGTGCAAATCTAGTGTAATTGCACACTTTGTCATGCCATGTTGTTGGTTTCAGCCACAGGTGCTTGGGATTCAGGCTTTTATTTGCCCTTGTTGCTGAGCTGATTTAAAATAAAAAGGCAATTATGAATGGAACAGTGGAGTGGGGACGGTTCCCTTATCTTTATCCATTTTCTTCCTTTTTAATCAAAACTTGAAACCAACTTATTTTTAACTACTTAGAAAAGATTTTTGGTTAAAATACACACACTCTTAGTAAAACACTAAAAATCAAGGGCTGGAAATTTAGGGTGTTAACTTTGATTTTAAAAGGAAAGACGAAAATTCAGAATACCTTTTATTTATTATTCTTTTACACTATTTATATTTATTATTATTTATTACACTATATTTATTACCTTTTACACTAAAAAGAAATCATTAACCAGTATAATTCAGTCAAAACCATTTACAGAAATATTTTTCAACCCTTCTATTGTTTTATTTTAGGATTGCATATCCAGAGCTGGGTGATTTACCATTTCAAATGACTAGCAGGTATGAAAAAAGTTGTGCAGCAAAACAAAATCTCATTAAGTCCCTTGCAAAGGCATTCTTTGCAAAGACATAGGAAACGGTTTAGTGAAAATGGCCAGCTGAATTTCTCCTCCCAGGATTTTGGTCACGAGGAATGCAGGTGCAATCTCTGAGGACGAAGCACAGCTAAAATCAGTTTTGAGGGTCAGCAGTCCGCAGGACTCCGTGCTCAGCTCCGAGAGCTGGAATTTGCTTCGTGCCGTTTCCAAAACTCCCTGCCATGCCTAACAGCAGTGGCCACTGGGAGCTGGCTTTCACAACAAACAGTCTGACTTCCCAGCAAACCACCTTGCTCTGGGAGGGCAGACACTGAAGAGGGCTTGCCCCCTTGCTCTCAGAAATTTTGCACCTCTGCTTTCTTAGTGCAGTGTGATTTTCCTGCTGGCTTGTTTCCACCTCAGGATTTTTTTTCACTCTCCACTCACACAGATCTCCTGCCAAAGTCCGGTTCCTATCTTGACAGTCTGGGCTTCCTCTGCTGCAGCAAAATGGCAGGGCCCTGTGACAGGTGACAGGAACATTTGTATTGAGGAGGATGGCGGGGCAGCCATGGCTGAGGAGCTTTGCAAAGCCAGTAACTCGCCAAATTGCTGGCAACACTCCACGTAAGCACTGCCTGTTGTCAGAGCTGAGCTTTTCTGAAATCTCCGCTCTCCTGAAGAGAGGAGGGCTGCAGCCTCGCCCAGGACATCGCTTCTGTGGGAGCACGACCTTTCAGTGGCAGGGTTTGAATGCTGGTACTGCCAGTATTTTGTCTGGGACATATTTAGGGTGGGTCGTGCCGGGTGGTGGCTCAGAAGCTCGAAGTGCACAAAGCAGTTGTGGGGACAGACACCATCTAGCACCAGCTTCCAGCTCTGGAGGGACAAGGAGCAGGACTAAGGTCTGTGGAGAACAGATAGGAGGGCATGGGGCACCTTGCAGTGACCACGAGCTTCCTTCAGAGTTAGCCCAGGTGTTACAGTCCCTCCAGCAGCTCTGCAGAGTCATGTGCAAGCACCAGCCCCCATCTGGTGTTTCATTGAAGCTGTGCATTGCCAAGACAGCATTTGTTTTGTGCTTCTGGGAACTGAGGTGCTCTCCTGACAACTTGTGGGACGGTTGGAGGGGAACAGATGGGGGAGAGGGAAGGAAGGAAGGTAGTGAGAAGATAGTGGGATGTCCCCAGACCTCCCTTCCATCTGGGGGAGTTATCAACATTCAAGTGACCACTTCGGTCACCTTAGAGAAGTATATACTCTGCTAGTCTGTGAGAAGGGTGAATACGGACTGTGAAATGACTCAGATCGGATGGCAAGGCTGTGTGTGAAGATGGAAATGGCCTTACAACATCCTCTGAGTCAAAGCCTAAGCTGACACTGAGGAAGATTTGCCAAAATCCCTGTGCTTGTGCTCCCAGAGACACCGTGTTTGTCCCGGGCAGCAGCAGCACTGCTCAGCACAGAGCCCTCCCCAGCACAGCTTCACTCATGACTGTCCGGGAGCTCTGAAGCATTTGCAGCTGACCTTCCAAATGCAGGTTTCCTTTAGAGCCAGAAGACCTTTTCCTGCTTTTGGCTGCTTTTCTCTGAGTCCCCATTGGGTGTGAAAGCCCAGCTCCCAGCCCAGCCCACACGATGGCTGCGAGCAAACCACAGACCCTGGGGTGGCTGCATTTGTCCCTCGCTGCTGGGGGACCAGAGCTGCGCCGAGCCCCTGCAGCTGTCCCCTGGCCACTGCCACTCAATCAGCCCCTTGTCACTGGCCTGGGGAGCGGGCAGGAGGTGGGAACAGAGAGAAGAAAAGAGAAGGAGAAAAAGAAAAACCCTATATCTAGCCATTTGTGCTAGGGAAAAGCTGGCTTCTTTAAGTCCCTGCCTAAAAAAATGTGTAAAAATAAACCCTTGTGATGTGCTCATGGTGAGCACTGCAAAAACTGATGGACTCGTGTACTTCTAAGGATTGTATATTAGGGTTTTTTCACGGGAAATAGATCTGTGCACACTTTTTAGGGGAATGGCAGGGTGTGCAAATAGAAGCTTCTGCGTGCACAATAGCTGCCTGCACTGAGCACACCACGGAGCATTTTGCTCACGGAAAGACCAATTTATGCATAAAATAACCCAGAGATAACACATTTCACGTAGTAAGGACCATTTATGTTCCCTCAACAGTCCTTTGGCTGGCACACTTGAAAATACCAGGCGTCTCACAGTCAACAACACCTCTTGGCACTCAAAAGTCCTGAACCCAACCAAAACTCTTTTTTTGATGATCAGTTGGACAACTACAAACTTGTGGGAACTGTTCTGATGTCTTGCCAGGAACAGATAGTTTTTCTTGACTTGCTGATCTCTTTGATATTGTATTGGGATATCAAGAACATTTTTTTCTCTGGAGGGCTTTGAGAAAAACAGGTCTTGTTTTTGGACTCTCACAATGCGTCCTGCAGGGATTAAAATAAAAGTTGTTTATAATCTATTGCTTCCTGCATTGAAGGGGCTCACAGAGCCTGCCAGAAAACACTGCACTCTGTTGCTATTGCCACTGTGGGGTTTTTTACATAGTAATGTCACCTAAGGCCAGGCTGCAGAATCAATAGCCATGGTTAATGGCAAATTATTGACAGGTATCTCAGGATTAACTCATTCCTATACACAGGCCTAGTTCACCCTGGCAATATTTAAGGTGTGCTGGTTCTTGACCAAAAGAGTGTTTTGCTGCCCTGGTTGTCATGAAGTTCTTACTTTTCCTTCATACACACAACCCCCAAGAACTGGAACTACTCAATTTCAGAAATCTAATGTAAATCAGCTGATGGTACCAGATAGCAGACTTGTTTGCAGGCTCAATGGTCCATTATCTGAAAGGATAACAAGAGTAATCCAAACCTAGTAGATGAATCAGCAATATGAAATCAACTTTTCTACCACCAAAAACAAAGAAGCAATTCACAGCAGATCAGTGTGGATGGGCCAGAGGCTTTGAACTTAAACAAATAATAGCAGCTGCAAAATATATATTTTTTTATTATTAAAAATCCCCTGTTTTTCCCAAAACATTGCTATGTCCACCATAATCTTTCCTTTTCCTGTGAATGAGTAGTCCTGGTATCAATTTTGGATGATGTGAACCATAACCCTTAAAATCCTTAAATGACTGCTCACATCTGTATGACTTCCCCTCACTTGAAAGGGCCAGAAATGCAAATGAATTAATCCACAGGATGAGCTTGATGCAGAAAAATGTTGTTTACTTCGGTATGTTTTGAACAGTTCATGGTTACCCCCTGCTTTGAAAAAAAAAGAAAATGCAAAAGCCATATGACACCAGAGAAAAAAATTTCAAGACCTTTTAGCAACTACTGGAATTAACCTGATGAACCCAAGCCTTGCCACAGGCAAGGTAAACAAATTGACCCTATGACTTCCACATAGCTTTGCTTTGCATGGACGTGGAGGATCACTGGCATCAGGAGTTTCAACGAGAAAACTGAGGCTCTGTTTGCTCGCACAACAGTTCTCTTCTAAAGGGAAGGAAGAAATAAAATGGCATTAAGTAATCAGTACAGTGAGGGCATTTCCATTTCAATCTACAAATCTGCCTGAGTTGCTTTGACTTTGTCGTTGCAGCAGAATTTTTCTGGGCCTGGCATTCTTGAGTTTCAGCCTCCGAAGTCTGGAGCAGTGCTTGAGTTTAACTGTATGGTTTTGCCAACCTTTTTGGGCTGCATTGGGTAGTGAGCTCTCCTGTAAAGCCACATCCCACAGACCTGAGCATTGTACTGAGGTACTTGCCAAGTTACTGTGGGAAACTTGCCTTTGTCCCTTGATCTGCCTGCAAAAGTAAACGAGAAGTCTCTGGTTTGTCGTGTCCTCCCTTCCAGCGAGTGCCCAGTTGTTCCAGCTGTTTGCCTTAGTGCATCTCTCTGGACGTGAGCACTGGGTAGGTGATGATTTGGCTGGAGGCCACTTCAGCCCTGCCTGGTAACCTTGACAAAACAGTGCTCAGCAGCTCACCCAGGCTGAGACGTGGCAGGGCAGAGACACTTGGCCTGGGTTTCACCGGCTGTGCACACCGCGGTGCTGGCTCGCTCTGGACCACAACAGCACGCCCAGAACAGTAGGACTGTGTCAGGCTGCACCTTTGTGTTCATCAGCTGTGACTCCAAAAGTTTGGGAAGCCCCAGGATGTCAGTGGGATAAGACATCAGTTCAGACGGGGCTGCCATTACCCTCGGGAATTTGGCTGTCCTGGAACAGCCACAGTTGGTGGTTGTCTGGTGCTGGCAAACTGCCCCCTCTTGTGCAGTGAGGATGACCTGTTAGGCAGCTCTTGCTATGGTTTATTGGCAGGGTGTGTGGCTGAGTTAACAGCAGGAATAGGAAGAATGGCGTTCCTGAAGAGTGCTGGAGCAGCTGACAGCACTGATGTGTCCAACATTTGTCTGCCACCAGCTCACAAAGTATGTCTGAAACAGAAAGGACAATACGGGGTCATTATTGAGGCATAACCCGAGCCCCAGTAGAGAGCCACATTCATAATGCAAGGTTCTCTGGTAAAGAGGGGGATTTCAGAGTATTCTGGCATCTATTCACTCCTGCAAGAGGAGATTTATCTCTCCTCTGAGCTGTCACTGCATCTGTTGCTGGTCTATAGCTCTCCTGATTCCTGAAGCCACACTTTGAAGAAATCAGGTTTAACTGCACCCTGAAGAGAGGTGGGAATTGTAGCCCTGTAAGTGAATAAATGCAAACCATACAAACTTCAACATGGCTATGGGCTGTACATTTAGCCAGCTGAAAAGACCACACTCCTCTCTCCTGCCTCATCTGTGACCCACCCTGCCTTTTGTGTACGAAAGGTTTCACCATGTGCTATTTTGCCGCGCACAAACGTTCTTATTTTTCTCCTGCTTGTGTTTTTGTTACACTCCTTGCATTGGTTTTCCAATATTAATGCCCCTTAGTCACACTGGAGTTAGCCAGGTTTCTTCTCTGTATTTTTCTCCTCTCCTCAGAGGGTTTGCGGAGAGCAGAGCAGGGAGAAGTACAGCCTTAATAAATCAGGAGGCTGAATGAGCTTTCACAAGGTAAAAGCATTGTATAAAATAGATACTTTAGGCCACGATATGTAGGGGTTTGTTTCATAGGCTGGAGTTACCTTCAGGAATGAATCTTCCCATTGTATATAAAGCCCATCTAACTGCTGAGAAAAGAGGGCTTTTTGAAAAATGCATTTCATCACATAATATTTACATTTGCTTTACATTGTTATGGGCTTACGGACTATTTGGCAGCCAAGACCTTTGAATAGTTCTGTTTTTCTTCTTTTTTTGAAAGCTAAAGAGATCCTGTCAGATTTGGAAGGACCAGGAACTGACCTATTGTCTCTATTTGCCACATCGGTGCTAACTCCTTGTGCAGGATAATTTCATAAACGAATGCCTCAGTAAAGTTGGTTTGAAAGGAAAAAGAAAAAAACAAAATGAAAATAGAAGTGGCTGGAGCCCAGCACCTGGCAGTACAAACACGTGCAGCTCAGCAGAGGGTGAGCAGCCCCTGGGGGAAAAACCTCTGGGCACTCCAAGGCGATGAGTAACCCCTGCCACGGCCATGCCCTGGCAGCCACAAGCCATGAGTCAGCCCCCCTCTGCCAAATTATGAGGGGGAGGTTGGTTTAAGTGTCCTTAGGCTTTAAAAAATAATAATACATGTGAGGTTTTCTTTCTTTGCTCTCCTTTCTGATGTTTGGACCCTTGACTCTGCATTCTGCTCATGGTTTCCTGTTTCTCTCAAAATTACTTTTTTTTTTTTAACTGAAAGCTGAGGTTCTCATCTAATCACTTCACTCCAGGAGCTGGGGCTTTTCAAACAATAAATATCACAAGCCTGGCAAGGAGCTCTGAGAGCTTGTGTTGGTGATTGCTGCAATAACAACCTTGGATGTTTACGCAGTGTAGAAAATAGTGAAAAAACAAGCTTCAGTTTCAAGATATAAATCTTCCCCATTGTGAGAAATAGCTTCAGAGAGCTGTTTGTTTTAATTAATAGTTGCAGAATGGTGAATAATTGGGATAAAATAACTAGCCCAAACCTTCACCTAAATCCTAGAGGAAAAAAATAAAAAACAAAACCAGACATTAAAAACTTCTTTTAAGATATGAAACTTCCAGCTAGCTTGTGGCTGAACATTTTCAAGTAAGAACTTATAGCTAGACTCCTGAACTCAGTTTTAATGAAGTGTCCTGATTTTAAATCTGGCTCTTCATTTAAGATCCTATATATAGATTTAGGAAATCTAACTTAAGCCTTCATTTTGAAAAAATATACCTTGGCCTCTNAATTAGAGAGAAGTATGTTTCTCTGAAATTCCTGGCTTCAGGCCTTGACTTGGCAGTGAAAAGAATATGTTAAAAGGTTTATGAAAAATAAATCTTTGCATTCCTCTAGCACCTTTCACCTGAGTATCTCAAAGCAGTTTACACCAAGGAAGAATTATGCCATTTTAGCCCTGCTCAACCCTAGAGGAATCTGCAGCATGGAGTGGGCTGGTGACTTGTCCCAGGTTGTCACAGTGGGCTTTCTGACCTGACCCAAGCTACGGAGGGCAGTCAGTCTCCTCCTCTGTCCCTCCCTCCCCACCACCTTCCTCCTGCTCCCACCCTCGCTGCCGAAATCCAGCATGGCAGCCCCATGGGCTGCTGATCTCCTGCTGCTGCCCTCAGCACCTTCATTTCTCCACACATTTCTTGCATCCCATCTCCCTACACTTTTTGGAAAATGCAGCCCTGACCCCAAAGAGTTTACAGGGTAAATAAACACGATTTTGTGTGTGGATGAGAGACGCACAGAAAAGCGTTGTCTTGCCAACACCCTCCCCCCCCCAGTCACTCTGCTTACATGCTTTATGTCTTTCCCTCTTTCTTTATCTTTTTTATTTATTTAGATTATACACTCTTCAGGCTGGGGATGCTGCCTCCTTCTCCTGCCTTTACCACAGCACAGCCCCAGAGCTGGTTGGAGCCCCACGCTGCTACCACAGTACAAACAATAATAAATAAAACCAGGACTGTGAAGAGATTATAATTAGAGCTGTGCAAAACTCAGCAGTTTTGGTCTGCATTGGTTCCTCCCTGCTGAGTCTACATTGTGTTTTGGATTTGTATGCAAAAAACCCAAAGCAAAACCCCCAAAGTGCCAAGTGTGGCCGGGTCTAGGCTCAAAATCGTGCACATACCAGGGTGTTTTTAGAGGTTCCTCCTTGAAATTATAAATCTGCTCAAGAACTGAAAGGTTCTTGAACCTTTTCAGACTTTGGGGGCCAGCAAAGTTTTTGGTTTCATTACATAAGTCTCTCTCAGCTCTGCCTAACGTGCCAAGTGCCACACCATGCTGCCCTGCGGCTAACAAGAGCATTTAATCTTCCCCAGCTGCCGGTGCAGATCCACTCATGAGCACCATATCTGGCTTTCAAACAGTGTTTCAGATTGCCACATGCACTGGCCGTGCCCAAGTGATGTGGGTAAACAGAGCCATGTCCAAAATCCTGCTCTGACCCAGGGTATGGCACTGAAACCGCCGTGAGCTGAGTAATCCCTGTGAGTCCCTGGGGAAGGCCCCGGGAAACGCTGAGTAGGGCTGGGGAAGGCACAGCATTTTGGCTGGCACCACAGATGTGCAGACCTTCACTATCACCCCCTTGTGCACACGGGTCCTGCTCCCCTCTGCCTCTCTTGCCAGGCCTGGGGATGGAGGTGATGGGCTCGAGCCCCAAAACTCAAGCAGTGATGTCTCTGCAGCCAAACAGCCCAAGGGTGGTCAGTGGGGCAACACCGTGCACCAGGGAGCTGCCACAAAGTCAGAGAGGAGTGGAAAGTAAGGGTTTTCCCCAGGCTGGGGGAAGCCCTGCAGGCAGGGCAGATCCACCTGGAGCAAACAGGGTATAGGAGAGCTTTCTGAAGAGCTGCTTGTCCATAAACACATCATACAAAATCAAGCCACTTCCACTCCGTGCCGGCAATAAAGAGCAGCAGGCTCTGCAGAGCTCTGGCCGGGGGAGAGGATGTGTGGACACCTGGGACCTGCCCATGAGGCTGCTGTGGCCTGGTGCTCCTACCAGGACATCCAGCAGCTTGGGAAGTAGAGACCCTCTGTCTCCCAGGCTTCTCCACCATCTGTGTGAGCCAGGCTGCCTCCTGAGGCTCCCAACACAACGTGTGCTTTTGGCATGTGCTAAGTCACAAGTCTCTGAGTTAAAGCTGGCAGGAGCTCTTACATCAAAAAGTCCCTTCCCAGGCAAAATTTGTAGGATCTGCTGTGCTACAAGAAATCAACTGATTTTGATGATTTTTTCAGGAATAATAATCAAAACCAAACAAAGATTTGAATGGAGTTTTTTCAGTGTTTTCAAAATGAAAGGGGAGGGGATCATGTATTTCACAGTGATTTTTGTCTTCTGCAGATCATTAGCAAATAATAAAGGGGAAAAATTAGATTGCATGGTAAAGAAACTATTTGCTTCTACCCAAGCTTGGCACAGTCTGGGGGCTTGGAGAATTTTTTCTTAATCTTTTTGCAGGACAGAAAATCCACATCCTTATTAACAGTAATTAAAACCTCAGCTTGAATTCCTAGAAACAAAGCAGTTGTGTGCCTTAGCATGGACATTTCAGCTGACTGTGACAGAGGTGAGGGGAAGAAGGGTGAGGAGCCCCATTTTTTTTGATGGGGTGCACCCTGCCTCAGCTGGAGCACAGCATAAGACCCTCTTCTTGGGGCTTTTGCTTTTTCCCTCTGCTCCTGTGTAATCTGCAAGCAGTAAAATGGTCACTTCAGCATGGAGGAGGAGGCATCTGTGGCCCTGGGGTCCAGACTGGAGGCAGCTCCAGCAAACAACCCAGGCATTTTTAAATATGGCTTAGACATATAGATTATATTGAGCCAGTAGATCAATATGAGTCTATGAGTCACAGCTCATAGTGAATAAAAGTAAATCAAAGGTTGGACTTGATGATCTTGAAGGTCTTTTCCCACCTTAAAGATTTCTACAATTCTATCGTGAGTACATGTAGCTACTTACTTATTGTAAGCAATTAAATCTGTGGGGTTTCAGTAGTCACAAGTGTCACTTATTTTAGGAATGAATTTTAGCTTATTCCTCTTTTATTAATGGATTTTAGCTTTCTGACCTGAAAAATATATGCTTTCCCTCATGGCAGAAAGTTGTGTAAAGATCTCTGTGGCTTCCCAGTTCCACCTCTAGAACCTCAACAAAGCCACTAACCCAAAATCTTAATTAAACTGCAGCACTGGTTTAAATTGTTCTGCTAAATGCTGGGACAGTGAAATCTCACCAGGCCATTCTCATATTCCTACACCTCCATGTTCATGTTAATACACGTCCCTTTTTATTGCTGTACTTTTTCTCTGCAATGATACATGGAAAAGAAGAAACATGGAGGAGAAAAATTATATATATATGTATACACACACACACACACACACATATATATATGGCATATAATGGTCTCCCCTGGCAGCATTCCCTGCAGGATAAGGCTAAAGAGCTGTAGAAGTGATAGTAGGCATAGCTGATTTTTTTTTCCCCTTAATTAACAGCAGAGTGCCTTGCAACAGAAAATTGAGGCAGCTTTCTGCTGACTTAGCAAGTGCCTCATGAGGAAGAAATCTATCTGGCAATTATGGCTTTGTGTCTCCCGCCCTGTCTCCTGTTGTTTGTGTAAGACACCGGTGCTTCTGCCACGGGCTTCTTCACACAGCTGTCCTGTCACTGCCAGCTCTCATAGGTAATCCATCCAGCTCAGCAGAGTTCAAATAAGACACCTCCCTTTCTTTGCTTTAATTAATGCTTTATTTGAGTCTCCCCTGGGGATGTAGCCATGCTGATTTTTCAAAATTCTCGCTTATTTTTCAAGCACGAAAGAAGTGGAAAATGGCCACTGTTGAGATTCTGGATTTGGGAAATCTGCTTTGCTCAGTCTTCTCTTCTCAGTCAGTGTTTTAGCTGCAGAACATATTATGCAATAAATTCTCTAGCTTGGGAAGGAGAAAAAGACAAATCCAGCCGAATTCATTGTCCCTGCAAGCTCTTCTGCTGTCCTGCACACACAGTACTGCAGCTACAGCCTGTTCATGCCCTGGTTTGTGCTGTCCCACCCCACACATTGCTCAGGCCCTTCCAGGTGCTGAGCAATCCCAGCTCAAGTCAGGAACCATTTCTTGCTGTGTTGTTTTTCCTGCACTGTCGATGCCTGTGGGTTTTGCTGATCTGGGATCAAACGCTGTGGCTTGGTGTGACTGAACAGACAGACAGACACCCTCAGCACCAGGTCACTGTGCCCCCAAATCTGGTTGAGGCAGTCCAAAGTCCACACACTTGCCATGACTTTTTCAAGAACTCATTAAAAAGATGTGTGGCAGTGCTGTTAATCAGGCCTGGACTACACCAGCGAGCCAGCAAAATCCATCAAATGGCAGATAAGCCAGACAGGCTAAAACCAAAGGGTTCAGCAGAGCATGTTTGAGTCAGCCAGAATCAAGAACTGCTACACCCTCAATCAGCACTGCCTGATAATATTTCACTTGCTTTGGGTTTCTGTGTTTTAATGAGGAAACAATGGTGTTTTGTAATCTTGGCTATTTAAACATGTAACACCACACTGTGCTTCTGCGGCTTCTCCCTCCAATTGCCTTGTGAGCGTTGTGCAAAGTCCTGTGGCACCTTCAGAGGCTGTGGGAGTTTCAGTGAGTGTGTTGTGTAAAGGCAACCCCAGGCACTCATCCTGTGCTGAGCAGAGAAGGAATGAGGGCAGATGTTTTCATTTAACCTGTTCAACAGCTCGAGGTGCAAAGGCCCAGCTCTCACTTCCCAAGACCCTCACGAGTCAGCTTCTCCCAAGCTTCCTGCATCGCTTTCACTGAAACAGGGCACAGCAAAATGAGGGCCCAGGAAAGGCTCCATAATGCCCAGGGCATGGTGTGAGCCTGGCTTTTCTGACAGCAGCACAAATCTGCACACACACCAACCCTCAGTCTGGCTACAGGGTTTGGCTAAAATAGTGTAAGCTGAAAAGAGAGGCCCAGCCAGTGACCTCCCAGTGACACCCTCTGATCTCCAGACAATCATCCTTTTGCTTCCTGATCACTTTTTTCTTCCTGGCATGAGCAGCACACCACACTTCCAGCCTTGTTCTGCTGTGTCCATGTCAATCCTCAAAGAGCCAACACTAGGAAAGACAAAGTACCACCACCATCTTCTCTCCTCCTGTCCTCTCCCAACAGGGATTGATCTTCTTTTTCCAACACAAATTCTTTCCTTCCTACAGCCAACATCTCAGCCCCCATATTAGATTACTCTTACCTTTTTGTTGGTCTGTGTCTTCTGTTTTGTTCCAAGACTGAAACCTATCCAATTTCAAGTGATTTCATGTCAGAAAGACAGGAAATGACAAATTATGTGATCCATGTGGTTAACAAATATTGATAAGGTTCATCCAGGAAGTGACTTGTGCTCAATGCACAAAGGCTGGGGTACAGACTGGATCTTGGGTTTCTAAGCTCCTGGTCAAGTCCTACAAGAGCTGCCTGGAACTTTTCTAGTATCTACATGTCTCGCTATCTAAATCTCCATCACCATAATGCCTGTGCTCCTCCCAATAACAACACTCCCTCTCTCCCTCTTGCTTTGCCTTTCTCACCAACCCATAAGTAAAGATGGGCTGATAATTTAAAGCAGGGATGTGTGTGTGTGTGTGTGTGTGAATGGAGGACAGTTGTGTATCAACACCTGTGATAAAGTGTATGAAAGTTACCTTGGCACCCACAGTCCATCAGGTATGTCAGGTCAGCAGGGCTGGATTAAGGGAATTCTCCCACTGGGTTCAGTATCAGCACGTTATTCTTACAACTAAGCTGAAAAGAAACAGTCCAAAGTGACCTCCCCCTTGCAGGAACTGGTGAACCCTATCTATCCATGAGGCTGGTGTGGTTAGGTGTTGCTCTCACGGAGGGGATTTATTTGAGCTCAAATAAGCCAAAGTGAAGGCAAAGCAATCAGAGTGTAGAAGGCTTGATACCATCTCTGCAAAGGGTTAGGTGAGATGCAAACACCAAGTTCATCACACCCATCTAAAATGCTGAGTTATCGCACCCATCTAGTGAAAGGCTTAAGGTCACTTCTTTCTCAGTGCTCCTTTGGCACCATTTGAATACTCAGTGCTGCTTTTTCTTTTTATTGTTCCTCTCTGTCCAGTATTGTTTAGAGATTTTAAAAATTAAATTAATCAGTGTCTCGGAGCATAAGTTCCAAGGTGGCTTTATTGTGAAATTGCAGTGTGACTCACAGAGGCTGCAGATCCACCTTTGAGGGCAGCCTGGCTGTATTTTTGCCTGTTGTTTGCCTCCACGCTGGTTTTGCAGCAGGACTTGTCACCACACAACGCAGTGAGCTGAGAAATGGCAGTGCGTCATCCCGGGTGTGGCTGAGGAGCGATGTCACACAGAGAGATGGCAAGATTGCAGGGAGGATCTGAGCAGGATCCGGAGGGGCGTGAGGAACAAAATGTCCTGCAACAATAAAAATCTCCATTCATGTGTGTGACTCAGGGCACAGAGAGTTCTGCAAAGTCTCATTCACCTGCTGGGGGGAACAAATTCCAAACGTCAGAAAGCACAGGCTGCAGACACAAAGACAGACAGGTGCATGTGCAAAGAGCTGAAATGGGACAAGCTCTCACAAGAGTCCAGCTCAGCCCAAGGCCGAGTGCTGCTGCTGTGGAACGGCAGCTGGGGGAAGTTACCCTTGTGTCCACTCAAAGAGTGGCACCACTTGAATTTCTTGAGCCAGAAACAAGTACTTCTGGGAGCAGCAGAAATTATGCTGCCTGGTTTCCTGTGTCTCTCTATTTTGTGGTTGATTATCTGAGGCTAATAAGGGGCAAGAGCTGAATAAAGCTTTTCCTGTGGTCAGGGCATCCTGTGTGGATTCTCCAGGGTCTAATAATACAGTTCACCTTCCTCTTCTGCCCTTCCTTCGAAGAGGCACTAATTTGGATGTCTGTCTTCTGCACAAGTGCCAAACTTTCAGAAATCTGTATGAACTTTTCATCTGTAAGGACTCTCTGGCAAAAGTTGGCCAGCTTCATCCAAAGCTGCCGTTGCAATATACACACAGATACATCTTCAGCCAAACTCCATTTGTTTAGGAAGCAAGGATTCATTTTAAAAAAATAAATCACACCTTCCCCAAAGCAGTAACACATGATCTGTGTGCTGACCAGGCCTGCTTTAGAAAGCCAGGGCTCAACCTGTGATAGTTGCTTAGCAATTAGGCAAATGGCATCTTACACCAGAAACAGCAACCACAGACACAAGTCTTACCGGGGAGCTTCATCAATGCAACTGTGGCATGGGAAATACAAAAATAAAATGCTCACGGAAATACCCCAGGAGCACAGGGCAGAGGGATAGACCTTTGTGCTTTCATTTAAACAGGAAAGGTAGATGGAAACCAAAATAAATGAAGCTATACTTAAAATAAAGATTACCATACTCTAGGCCGACAGAGGTTGTAACACCTGACCCAAGAATGGGTGGGGATGTTTGGGATAAAGGAAGGGAGGCCTGGAAAATTGTGGCGTTATCTAGATAAGTTCCATGGAATGAAAATAAACAGCCAATATCTGCTAAGGGGTACACAGAATAAGTCAAACAAGACAGTCTGGTGGTTCATATATTTTTTTGGTGTTCATGAAGAATTGGGTCTGACAGAACAACAGGCTGCCATGCAAGTGGAGTTTATTTAGGTTCTACTCATGTACCTGTTCACCTGACCTTTGAGGTTACTGGCAAGAGCTCTCCTGGTCTGGAGCTGGTGTTTCTGTGCTGTTTGCACCCTCAGGAGAGCCCAGCGAGGGGTGCACGGCTCAGGGCTGGGCCAGGAGTGCTGGCAGTTGGCTACAGGACACTCATGTCCCACAGTGAGGTGTTTCCCTGTGCCTGTGCCACCTGGCAGTGCTGCTTTTTTTTCTACAGCATCGTTGTGGAATTGAGGCCAGTTCCAAATCCGTTGCAACTCATCCCAAAACCAGCCAGTTAATGGGATCCTGTTCATCAAAGCCCTCCTGCTGTTTAAGAGACACTAACTGCTAGTTCTCTGCTAATATGAATGCCGAAGTGTTTTCAAGAAGGATGTCATGATAGATGACAATTATTACTCCTCAGAGACTTGAAAAATAGTAGTGGATGGATATATCTCTGGGCATATGTGTGTTTGAGTGCTTAGGAGACTCCAAAAGTTTATCCTAAAGGTATAATCCTGCAAACTGTTGACCATTCTGGCTCCACTCCAGCAAAGCACTTAAATATTTGGTGGACTCAGGAAGACTCTTCACGTGCTTCAAGTTAACACATCCATAAGCACTTAGTTGGAGCGGGCTCAGAGGCTGCACTAGAGCCACACCTTGCACAAGAGAAATCTCCCCATGCCAGTCCCAGTCTCTGTGGCTGGTGTGGCCATTGGCTTCCTCACAGTCTATGTCAACATTGACATTGCCTGGCCTTGCTGAAGGGAAAAAAGTTTCAGTGGATTCAGCATTTCAGCTCAGTGAAATATCTCTAACAGGACAAGCAAGGTGAGAGGGAGGCAGTTTTGCATGCAGTGCTGTAGAGAAAAGATTTCCCTTCCCAGAATCAGCAGTCTCTGGGTAGCAATAAATCCCCATGCTAAAAAATAAAGCGATTCTAAAATAAACAATTCAGGCTTCGAACCGTACAATAGGCAATTAGTTTGAATAATTGGGTGTAACTGTAGGCAGAGAGAAGCTACAAGACCAGATGTGCATATAAAGCTAAACACGGGTTTTACAGGATCTAATCAAATCAGTCCACCATCTGGAATGAGAAGAAACATCATGTGACAGACCTGGTCAACATGTGAAAATGGCACAAATTTCTGGATAACGAGCTTAAGCTAAATCAATATGTCACATGAGTCAGAAACTGAAGCATCCATAAAATGGATTGCACCAGTTCAACTAAATCACATCTGATTTTACTACATTAATACCATTTTCTCCTACAAACTGACCTTAGGTGACCTATCACAAATAACAAGCTGCGAGTATCAGAAACAAGTACACACAGGTAGAAATAGCTCATGGCAGACTAGGGTTCATGTGCACACTTCTATCCATACAAAATAAATCCTACCTATAAAACAACTCTTTTCCAAGCAGTTGGTGTTAAAACCCTCCAGGCAGGTGTGTTTAAGTCAGAGCTGTAGAGAGTGGGTCCTGATTCACTGGAGCTGCCTCGGGAGCAGGAGCTGCAGCAAGAGCTGGAAACAGAGGAAATGGTAAAGCCAAGAGCACAGAGTTGGCCCACTGCAAGAGAAGGGGTGTTCAGTGGGCTGAGCTCAGGCCTTTGGTGGTTTGGAAACCCTGGGCTGGGATATAATGTTTGCATGGCCCCAGATGGGGTTGACTTGGCAGTGTCAGCTGGAAAATACCATACCACCAGGCAAAGCCCCCAGGGACGCTCTCGCTGAGCTCCTCCATTCCACTGGGTTCTGGTGGCTCTGGGTTGTCCGTGCTTAGGTTTGCAGTTTGCTGTGGGATAAGGGCTGCATGGCAAGGAGGGGAGGTCTGGATATCTTATCTCCCAGGACGAAGTCCCCCTCGTGCAGCAGCCCTGTCAGCAGGGGATGGGGCTCAGCCACACAGTGTCTTCCATCCTCCACCTCTGCCAGGATGCCTTGGGCTGTCCTGTGGGCTCACAGCTTTCTGCACTGCAGTGAGGCAAACAGGAAGCCAAAGTCAATCCAGCTCAACCAAAAGCAGAACTTGCTCCATGACATTTTGATTGGTGACACAACTTGGGCTGCCCCCTCTCCCTCCTCCTTTCTGTGCTGCATCCCTGGTCCCAACAGCCCAGACGTGCTGCAGACAGCGGCACCAAGGCTGCCCAGCTCAGCTGTGTCCAGCAGCCCGGGGAGGGCTGTGCCAGGGAGGGACAGAGCAGGGACCCCAGGAGGTGACAGTGACTTCATGTAATGTATGGGGTTAGGCTTTTGATACAAAGCTTCACTGACTTGGCAACACGTGAGTGTGTTTGTGCGTTTACAGATTTACTCCAGTGCTCCAGCAGACCATCCTCCCCTTCTGCTGCTCCTCTGGAAATAGTTCAAGTCAGTGTGTTGTGCACATAATTGGTACAGGCTTTCCCAGCTGCCAGAAATCATATTAAAAGGATAGACAAATCCTAGGGGGAGGGATTTTCTGGCCTAACATGACAGGAGTTGGGGGAGACCATGTGGCTACTCCGACAGAGTTTTCCACACATGCATTTTGTTCATGGTCTGTGTGTGCAAAATATGTCAGGAAAAAAAAGCTCTCAGGGGAGTTAGGAATCTGTCCAGCATGTGGCAAATCCCCAGTATGACCCAGCCCTCCTCCTCCATCCTGCTGCCATTCCAGGGGTCTTTCTCCACAAGGCATTTCTGCAGCAGGAGTCAACTGAGGTAAAAAGAGGTATTTAAGCAACACCAGCTCTCGCAAACAGAGGCTCAGAAGTATCCTCAAACAGCCCATAGGTGTTGAAAGCCAATCTGGTGCTCAAGGTGAAGGGGAGGGACATCTTGGGCCCCATGGGTTGAGTGACTTTGTGGCTTGCTGTGCCTCGTTGGAGTTGGTGGCAGGGCATTTTTATTTTTTTTTGTCTAACAGTCCTGCATGTCACCATGGAGTCCAGCCCCCTTTCACAGGGGGATGTTAGAATAAATACACATTTCAGCACTCCTTCAGCTCACCTCACAGTCCCAATAACAACAGCGCAATATTTTAAACTGCTTTTGCAAGTCTCCTTTCTACAGGGCAGTTGAAAGGATATAAAAGCATTTTAACAATTTTATAGATCATCTCCGGAGCGCTGTTGTGATGTGAGAGAACAGGAGTTTTGTTGCCATTTGCCCGTGGACAGCTGCCAAGCTCACCTGTCTCCACTGAGCCTGCGAGGGCCATATCACATCTCTCTGGAAACTCTGCGGCCAGCTCTGGATGGCTTCTCACTTTACTCATCTGAAAAACACGTTGCTCAGTTTAACCCCTTTCTCAGCGCTTGCCTGGGGGTGTTGCTCAAAACAGGCATCTTCTGTTTGGGCTTAGGGAAAGTAAGAGCTGCAAGGTGGATCTGGAGAAACCTGAAACCAGGACCCTCCTGTGGAAAAAACCTTCACCCACGTGAAAATTCCTCTAACCTTGCAAGTCATCCTGCTGACTTGGGGCAAAGTGTCCACAGCTCTTCTTTTGCCACTCCCTGATCACAGTTAGCCAGCCTCCAAATCTGACCCTTCTTTAAAAAGCTCCAATTCTACAAGGTGCTTAAGAATTTGTCTTTCTGACTAAAGTTTCACCAGCCCGGTTGCATGCTTGCAAGTAAGGCATACTTTAGAGCATCTGAAGCCAAAAAGGGGTGGCCTGAGCCTGTATATAAAATTGAAAGCTAAGGATTAGAAGAGATCTGCCACTGACTACATCTTCTTATGGGCCACTTAATTTTGCAGGGTCCTGCTTCTAATCCCAAAAATTATCAAGAAAACCCTCCTGTGTGTACAGTTGACACGGGAGAACTTTGCAGGTTTTTTTGCTGACGTTCAGGAAATATTTACTGATCCTCATGTGGAAGGTGTGACAGAAGTGTAGTGTAATCTACTCCCCTGTGTAAGAATTTCTCAGCTTCCATCCCTACAAATGCATATTCTCCACCCTCCTCTTCTCCTGGAAAGAAAAGTGCATAAAATTATTCCCCGTCACATTCTTTCACTGAGTTGGCAAAATACAGTGAAATACAGCAAGTTTAAATGGTACAGAATATGCAGGCACAGCTTATCTAAGATAAAGCGTGCAGATCAAAATCAACAAAGCCTCAAAAAAGAAAGCCCCAAAAAAGCTTTCATCTGCCTGATCCCATTTCCCTGCCTACACCTCTTTTTACCCTATTGCAATACATTAGTTCTGCTTTAGTTTCTGCTCTGCAGCAACATTTCTGCTTAAGAAAGATTCTGTTGAGTCATTACCAGCATCAGCCAAACAGGCTTTTCAAGAATGGAGGAGAAAATAAAGGCTGTGGTTTTTAAATTAATTCCATGCTGCTTAACCCTTAAACCACTAGTGACTTTCAGACTCGCAGCCAAGTTAATGCTGAGCAGAATTTGGGGCTGTTGTGCCTGAGACAGAGCAATGTCAGTGCTTTTGTCGGTGACTGACCACTCAGGCAGTGTTGGCCATGCACCTGGAAGGCAGAAATTGTGGTGAATGTCTCTGCTGTCCAACCCACGTCCTAAACGCTCCCTTCTTATTTGTAAACACTGCCTCAGATAACTCAGACCCACATCTAAACAGAGGCAGGGAGAAGGGCTTTTCTACCAGACGCTAGCAGTCGTAAATATAGGAATGGAGGAGAGACCTGCATGTCTCTCCCTCTATGACGTAGGAGAGATTCTCCACTCCTCCTTCCCCCAGCAGGTTGCATTTAGGAGAGAATAGTGGTTGCCAAAAAGATAGAACTTGAATAAGCTCCTGGTACCTTGAGGTTTGAGGGGCCCCCAGGGGAGCCAACACCTGGAGTGAAAAGAGACAGAAGAGGTGAAAGCGGATAAGGTGATTTTCCCTGCCTTGGTTTCTAAAGCAATCTCAGCCTGCTAAGCTTTCAGTCCGTGCTGCCAATGGCTATTTCCAAAGTTATCTTTGCACAGAAAAAGGATGGAATCCTCCTCTCTCTCATTCTCTCTGCCTCCCTTTTTAATGAAAGCTCAGTTTAGATCTGATATCACTCTAAAAGGTTTGCTATCAAAGTTTACTAGACCCGCTGGGACAGATCACAGTTTGCAGAGGCTCATAGTTTCACGGCAGATAACTGTAAAGTGAACCATTCAATGTTCTTCAAAATGCTCATTTTTCTTGGGCTCATCTATAACACAAAGCTGCACTGTGTTCAAGCATCATTAGAAGTGATCCCAGCTGATTACATGATGCTGGCCATAGTTCTGCTTTTGGAGCAAAGTCAGGCAGCCCCCGGCCCCCAGCCTGTCCCACTGGGTGATGCTAAGGCGAGTGGGAGCCATCTGCAGTGAAGGCAAGCCCTACCAGTACAAGGGGATAATGCCTGCTGTGTGCTCCTAAACAAAGGTCAGAACTTAAAAAAAAATACAAGGAAGCGTGAGTGCAGCTTCCGTTTAACAATCCAGATTTGCCTTTCCCTGCTTAATGGTAATAATAATAATAACAATTAGGAAAGACTCCTCTACCTGGGGACTACAGCTGAGAAGTTTCAGCTAGAAAGAAAGGAGAGAAGGAATTAGCATGTCAATCTTCCTATAGAATGGTTGTTCTTTTTTTTTTTTTTTAATGAAGTCATTGGTGTTATTATGTGGTTTTTAGTAGGCTATCCTCCTAAAAATGCATGGGAATAAACAGCCTATCTGGTAGGATCTCTGACTGTAACATGTATCACAGAGGCATCTATTTACAGTGCGAAGGGAGGGGAGGCTGTTTCATTTCCCAAGACAGTAATGGAAAGCATGATGTCCTACAACCAAGGGTGGTGAAGGCTGGGAGAGGTACTGGGAAAAAAACATTCACAATAAACCAAAGAGTGAAGGGGAGTTTCAGGGCAGATATTTGCAGGATGCATCATCATCATCAACCCTGGGAAAAGGCTGAGAGACAAAATGGTTGGGACGAGTCCTTGGGCCAGCAATGTCTTGTCCTTCTGCTGCCATTTTGCCTGTGACTTTGTAGTGTCATTTGGTGTAGAGCAGCAGGCTGGACAAAAGTCAGGGAGCTGGTGGTTCTCAGATGCCCATGATCCCTGCCAGGCCTTTTCCTTGCCTTTGGCCTCGGAATGCCTTTCACCAGAAGCATTTGCAACCATCTGACAGCTCATCTGCTCTCTGATTCCTTAACAGGTTGTGCAGATGGATCAGAAGCTGGATGACATCCTGAGCATGCTCCAGGCTCAGCTGGGGGATCATCCCCAGGTGCAGATGACAGGGCCAGCCACCCCACCTGTCAGACATCTACAGACAGCCACGGAGTCCCCCCCAGTGAACCAGAAAATGTGAAAGCCAGTGGACAGTCACATGTGACCCTCTCCTTCTTTCACGTCCGGGTATTTCTCAGTCTTGGTGTCTTCAGCTGTGTCGTGGGCGAAATGAAATATTCTGCAGTAGTAGATTAATGAGGAAAAACAAAAATAGAAAAAAAAAAAGAGAAGAAACAGCAAGAAGCCAGTCACGACCTTAGGAGAGCACATAAGTTTTGCACCTGTTTTATTTTAGCCATCGTTAGCTAAACTCTGCCAGCCCGCAGCGGCCCCATCCCCCTGGCCCCATTCGGGCTGAGCACACAGGCACAGGGCACACTGTCGAGGGAAGCATCCCAGCCAGGGTTAGGATGACCCATTTGTGGGCACGGAAGGGGAAAACAACTGTTCTTTTGGCATTTAATCACTAAGTTTAATGCTCACAGCATGCCCGAAAGGGGGAAAGAAGCCAGCATTTGAACATGAAACAAATGGAAATCAGTGAACAGGAAAATTAAACAGCATGTTTTGACTTCTACCAAGCAGTGAGGATCATAAGAAGGGCAGATTTATATGCTAGTGCGAATGACAAAGTAAAGACAACGGGCTACTGATTAAAAATATGGAAGTGTACACAGGCTGGTTGACATGTGAAAGGCTGAAGCAAAGACTTCAGCTAATTAAAGCAAAGGGTTGCCAGTGAGATGAGATGCATGTTGGAACAGACAGGCAGCAGAGATAGGATCTGCGTAGGCTTACTGCACCAGAACACTGTAATAGCTATCAGCTAAGCTGATGACTGTTATGCAAAATGTTCTCAAGCTTTTACCTTCATTCAGCAGCGGTTGTTGACTCCAGTTGCCTTAATTTTAACATAAGAAACCTGTATGGTAATTGGCTGTGAGCTATCTGCGAAGCTGGGTTCGAGCCACCGAGTAGCAGGGTGCTGCAGGAGAGCTGCAGCTGTGACTGAGAGCAGCAGGGTTTCTTAAGGAAAACAGAAATGCACGCACTGCTGATGAAAGTTAATCGCTGTTTAAATAAACTGCTGTATATGATTTTAAATGCTAGATTTATTTTTCGCCTTGTAATCTGGCTGTAAATCGAGTGCATATGCTGGCTGATGTGCTGCTGTTGAGGAACACATCTGGTGCAGGTAGCCGGGCTCACAAGCTGCAGATGGAAATGCAGATTGAGATGCAGGTTGAAATGCAGATTGAAGTACAGGCTGAGCTCTGGGTGGGAGCCCGGGACAAGAGGATGAACTGCCGACCTTTGGGATGGCAAAGGGCACAAAGGCGGGTGACGCCAGCCAGGTGAACGGACACTGAGACACAGCANAGTCCCAGGAATGGTCTGACTGGGGAGTTTCCTTAACACTGTCACTGTGAAATGGATCTTACCTGGCACTTCAGAAAAGGGACAATACAACACTGTTGCTAAAGACCTAAATAATAAACCAAGCTAAAATGGGTGCAGTGTTACTTACTCGAGTCTTTTTAATATATTTGCATAACCAACCATTTGAATGAGCAGAAGACTGCAGAGCAAAGACCTGATTCCTGGGAAATCCTAAATATATTCTATTCCCACTCATATCCATGAAAGCCAAGCCTGCACTGCATTTAAAAGCAACCTGAAAGACTGGTCCCTTAATAAGCATTTATTTGGACAAATGAGTGGTCCATTTCAATGTAATCAAATTAGTTTCTATTACCTGTCCCTTTAAAACTCTTTCCCAGGTTTGTGTGTCTGGGAATTCAAGCCTGGAAAGAGCACAATGAGACAGATTCCAATCTTTAGATTGCAGGCGCGTCTTAGACAGAATATTAATGATGTGTGAGAGGCAATAAAAAAAAAAAAAAGAAACAATGTGGTTTTAATTAAATCAGCTGACAAGCCGCCGTTCCATCTTGTCTGATTACTACAGAGTTACTGAACATGACCAAATACAGCATGTAACATGGGAAAAACAGTAAATAATCATTGCCAGAGCATTGAGTTGCTCCCGCCTTTCAGTCAGGGTCGTGAGCTTCTGCAATGGTCCTTCGTTAAACCTCCCTGATTCTGGCCAGCCAGAGCTGAATGGGCAACTGGACACCAAATTAGGGTTAACATCATTTCATCAGCCACAGCTAAAATAAAATAAATCTGCCTGGAGGTCACAGAGGTTCATAAGAGGAGGAGTGCAGCTTTCAGCAGAAGAACTCAGGGGCTGCTGTGGCCAACACAAGGTGACACTTCCATCTGTGACACTGCAGATATTTGTGTGAGGGATATCCTGATCACTTGGTGGAACAAGTAATGCAACAGTGTTTTACTCACTATTCAGCCTCAATAGAAGTGTTTAGGCACTATATATATAGCAACACCTACTACTCTGAAGTGCCTGGAAAATCCAGCTAAATAGAATACGAGTGGTCACAGCTATGGTGAGTGTCAGAAGGGATGAGTGGGTGGGAGGAAAAGATAAAGAGGCATGCAGTGGCCCCTCCAGAAGAACAGAACGTGTGCCAGAGTGTGTGTATGCATCTGTGTGTGCACACGTGTCTGTTTTAAACACACACCAGGGTTTCCCCAGCAAGTCCTGAGTGAGGCCAGAGGCTGAACCTTCATGGGTTTTAAAATCCAGCAGTGCTGGCCATGCATCCCCTTTACAGCTGGTGCTGTGGACACCCCAGTGCAGCAGAACCTGTGACCACGACACTCCCTGTTGCTAATACGGAGAGACAAGGGTGTGGCCTGAGCAAATTGCAGCGAGGAAGGAAGAAGACTGGTGGGAGACACCCATTTTCACACCATGTGAAGAGATTAATGGTAAAAAAATCCAACCAACATAGATTAGCCATACTTAAGAAAATCTCCACACCCACAGCTAAGACAGGAGTTGCCATCCAGCAAAATCTTTCTGATTGCCCAGGGGGAAAAGTACGCAGAATTGGCACTGATGTGACCACCTGGTGATACTTCCTGACCCTTCTTCTGAGCAAAGATGGTTTGGTACAGGGAAAAAACTGTATATTAATGTATTTGCACTTGGCCTTGTTGAACTTCATGTGGTTCTCATGGGCCCACTTCTCAGGCCTGTCCAGGTCCCTCTGGATGGCATCCCTTCCCTCAAGCCCATCCATGCCCGGCTCAGCTTGCTGTCACCTGCAAACCTGCTGAGGGGGAACTCCATCCCACAGGCTGGGGCACTCAGGAAGATATTTAATAGTGTTTTTCCCAGTACAGGCCCTTGAGGCACGTCACTTATTACTGGTTTCCATTTTGACACTGATCTGTAAACTGAAACTCTTTGGATGCGACCATCCAGACAATTCCTCGTCCCTCTAATTTTCCATCCATACCTCTCCAATTCTGAGCTAAGGATGCCAAGGGGGAGTCTACCCAAGGCCTTAAAGAAGTCCAGGTAGATTATCCCAGTTGTCACTGTTGTAGAAGGTAAGTAGATTAGTCAGGCATGACTGCACTTGCTGAAGTCATGTTCACTCTCACTAATCTCCTCCTTGTCTTCCATATAATTCAACAGGACTTGCAGGAGGATCTGTCCCATGATCTTACTGGGCCCCAGGGTGAAGCTGACTGGTCAGCAGGCTCAAGGTCCTGCTTGTTCCCCCTTGTAAAAACACGTGATACCAAGCGTTCCCCCTTGGCGGTGGCTCTAACGCAAGCCAAAATTACAGAAAGCAGGGGAGTCCGTGTGCGTATTTTTATCTCCATTTGTGCTGACACTGGTGCACTGGTGCTCACCCTATTAATTTCTGCAGGATGGGAGTGCAGCTGCTGAGCAGGAGCACTCAGGAAGGTCACTCCCACAGCACCTGCTCTCGCGCCAGTGAAGCAGTGACGATGCCATGAATGGACATGGCCCATGAAGTTGTCAGCACTGTGCAGCCAGGTCTGCACGGGTCCCACGCTGCCTTTTGACTCAGAACAGAGGCAAAGCCCAGGTAGTCAAGGTCTCCCAAAGCCACAGGATCAGCAAGGACAGCTGTCAGGAGTGCAGTTTACCAGTGCATCAAAAGACAAGAGTGCAGGAGATCAAGCAAAGATGAGTTACTTTTCTTCCAAAAGATCACATGGTTTTCTACCTGATCCAATTTCACTGTGCAAGATACATGGTGTCCTCCCTTACCAGAGACATCGACACCAACCAAAACAAGATTTTCCACATTCCTTCTAATAATGCATGGCATCCTGAAGTCTGCTGTCTGCCTGTGATGATGCAAGATGCTCAGAAGTCATTACAACAAAGCCCAAGGGAATTATTTTCTCATTTCCATAATTACACAGTCAGTAATAATATCACGAACCAATCTTATCTCAAAACGTGTACTCAGATCTTTTTTAAGTGATGCGTACTCAGATCTTTAATGATGATATTTCTTAAGCGATGTGTGGGATTCAAGTCCTGTGTATGATAAGGCCGCAGCAGTGAGGGAGATAAAAGTTCAACTTCCATCAGCTGGGGGTTTCAATCCTGAGAAAAGGTAACTGTGCCCCCAGAACAGATTATATGGGTGACAGATCACAAATCTGCTACCTCATCTGGAACACTCTCTTCATCCCTGGAGAGCAAAAAGTGAGAAAAGACTCTCCAGACACAGCTGCCCATTTCAGAAGTGGGCCTGTCCAGCAGCCCTGGAAGTTTTCCATCTGACTGCCTTGATGTGGTATCACCAGAGGAACCTGTGCTGGAAGTCCCTCCAACCTCTGTGGGACCAGGACAGCTAAATTCCCAGCTCAGCAGCTATGGCGAATGAGCAGGGCTCTTTTGGTGCCTCTTTTCTCTGTAGCTCAAGCAGTTTTCTCTTCTCACTCATGTTTCCAGCCTAAGCCCTGAAGGGTCTGGACTGACAATACATTTAGGATATGCTGTATCTCATGCAGCCCTAAACAGCAGAGCTCATTCAGCACTCTTGAACAATCTGAACAATGTGTCTAAAAAGAAAACCATGGTTTAGGGAATAAAATGCCACCAGGTAAAGAATCCCAAACATCAAAACTGCATCATGCAGTATTCTGAAGGAGTACATGCTAGAATCATTGTAATGACCAAGGAAAGGCATGGTGAAGGCCCCAGGGTAGATCTTTCTCAGACATAATTTCTAGCTGCAGCAGAGCCCAGGCAGCAGAACTAGATGAGATGGTACTGTGCTGCCTCCACGGTAGGAAATGGTTTGAGTCCCTCTCAACCAGCCCGAAGAGCAACCTCTTTCCTCAGTTAAAGCAACCTCTGCTCTTAGTCAAGAGACACTCCCAGGTAGCTGAAAATATTAGACACCAAAAGAAAGAAAAAAGTCTAATTAACTAATGGTCATTATCCCTTTTCCCACATGCTTTTCTAACCTCCAGAGGACCCCGAGCTCTGGACTGGGTTTGTGTTACTGGTGCTGGGGATGTGCATGGGCTCCCTGCCCATCAGAGAGGAAAGAGAAAAACAGCAAAGAGCATCCTCCCTACAAGGAGCTGTTTTGCCAAAACACTTACTACCTTGTGCTTAGCCCTCATTATAGGTTACAGTGGCTCCCAAATGACTCTGTAAAAGTGCAGTGTCTCTGCTTAGATTCTTGGCTGATCACCCGTTTGTCTCAGGGCTTGGATTTGGCTCATGTGGGTTTGTGAACAGAATTTTAACTCATCTTCATTACGTTGTTTGATCTCCCCCTGGGGTGGGTGGAACTGCGTGCAAGGGACCAACCTGACATAAGCAGTGAGGGGAAGGGAATTTTTGAACTCTGTGATTAATGTAACTGCTGTATCTTGTCTGGCCCATCAGACAGGTAAAGGTTGTTCTTTGTTTAACCAGAGAATCATAATTTTCAAGAACAATGCCTTGAAGCGTTTGCCTGAGACTCACCTCAGCCTTAGAGGGGAAAGAAAATTCACATTTCAGAAATACCTGTCGGGCATTACTTATGCTTAGCTAAAATGCAGCTTTTCTTCTTTACTGCCACGTACCTTGGGTTGTCACGTCCCTTGTTAGCAGAGCTACACGCAGCCAAACAGCCCAGCAGCATTTTACACCTACTTTTACACCTACTTTTACACCTACATTTTACACCTAATTTTACAGAGAAGCAACGACCTCCCTGGTGCTTCAAATGCAGCAACCTCTAGCCGGCTCACAGATGACCCTCACCAAAAAGGGTGTTTTCTCTGCCAAAAGATTAAATAAATGCTCCATAAAGCAGGCCCTGAGAGATGGAAATGCTCACAGCAGGATAAGCACATGGGTTTTGCTTGCTGCAAAGACATCCAGAGTCCTTGAGCAGCAGAAGAGGCAGGAATGGGCTCTGGACACATCTCCTGGCCTCTGCTTTGTCAAGCGAGCAGTGATTTGCTGAAGGGCAGCCCAGCTCATGGCTCAGCCATCTCTGGCACCACGGGTGCTGTGACAGCAGGCAAGGGCAGTGTGTCGGTCCCTCTGTGCCTACAGCTTCCCTCTGTCATCGTCCAGCAGTGTAACGCGAAGTCACTCTGCTCCTGAGGCTCAGTGACTTGGGACACTTCACCAGCTGGTTCTGAGTTTTGATCCAAATTACTCCAGTCCTCCTTATGGACAGAATATCTGGCACAGAGATAGATCCATCCTGGTCACCAAGGCCCTTCAAGCAGCCAGTGTTTGTGGTGGAGGGGCTGGGGTTTATATCTTCAACGTGAGGGGGAAGGGGGACCACTTGTGCACTGTTCCTGTAGCAGAAGAACAATTGCCTGATTCAGTGTCCTCATTCCCTTTGTTTTCTTTGCTGAGAATTTTCCACTTTCTGAAACTATAAACAACTCATTTCTTCCAATCTAAACAAATGGTCCTGCCAGCTACTGATTTTTCCCTCCTTTCTATTTCTAATGGTTGGTATTGTAAGTACAAGTTTCCATTTGTTTGATAGCAGGTCAGGAGGCCAAGAAGAGCGAGGGACAGCTCCTGTTACACATCAATGCTGTGCCAAACTCTTCAGTTTGGCTACACCATGAGTGTCATCACTCTTGGACTCCACCAACCCCACTGGCCAACTCCCAGGGAGCTGCTGCTTTGGCTGGAGACAGGCAGAGTGCAGTAGGAGAGCAACAGAGTCTCCATCCTCAGAGCCACGTGTGTCCCTTTCACTGAGCTGGTGCATTCTTCCCTCTGTGTTATCATGTTATTCCCCTCACCACAGTCCAGCTAAGCCAGTCCTCCAGATGAGGAAGGCTTTTGCATTAGGAAAGCTGGCAATAAACTTGAGCATCAACCCAGACCTAGTCCAAAGGGCTGCAGCTGACAGGCTACAGTCATTCCTTCCCAGGGATGAGCATCAGGGAAAAGAGTGAAAATTTCTGCAGACACAGACCACTGAGGTTGTGTACTTGATGCTCAAAGCAGGCGAAATTCAATGCAGACATGAACCTACTGGAGTCATGGACTTACACCACAGATGAATTTGGCTTGATCTCTCTCACCACATGTCTGAATAAGCAGTTGGTAGGTTTGAAAAAGTCTCTGGTTTCAGTAACCTTACTGGAGCTCTGAATTGGAGTAAAAAATTTCCAGTGTCCCCTATATGACATGGCAGACAGTAGTTTTCATTCCACAGAAAACCCGAGTTTGGACACAAATAGAGACAGACACGATGGAGGTGCCCAGTGACTGTGATCCACTGTGTGAATGGCACTCCTTTGAGTGGGTTCTCAGATCCCTAAGCTTCCCTCTGAGCTTAATGTATGAATGAACCCAAAGCAAAGAGATGGCAGCTGCAGCAGAACCTGCACATTCTGCCTGACTTGGATTAATGTCTGAGAAGGCTGCTGCGTGTTCAGTGCTGAATTAAAATGGTAAGTTATTGAAAATATCTCAGTGATTATCAGGTGGGGAAGAGCTCCCAAATTATTTGGGCCTTGCCCATGTACCCATTTTGCAAGAATAACATCATTTTCACTGGCAACATTTTGCGTGAGGCTGAAAATTAGGGTGACAGTGGAAGTGTTGAATAAGCATAAAGCCAGCTTATCCCTTCAAGCATAAATAGCTGAAGGAGTGGTTTGTGGCAAGGAATCACCTATGACAATCATGCTCTTTCATGTTCTGGGACGAAGCTGCTCTGTTTGCTCCCCCCTCCACCCAACCTACTCTCCAGTTTGGGTGAAATCATGTCTTTGGCCTTCAACAGGCAACCCTGTTTGAAGTGATTGCTTTGGAGAACCTGGAGCCATGGGCTGCTGGAAATGAAAGAGCAGGCTGAGCTTGCACAGCTTCTTCTGGCTGCTCCTGGCATAAGCTGGAGCGGGGAGTGAGGGGTATGAAGGCTGACTGCTCTGTGTGAGAAGGGGAGATGCCCACGGGGGGTAATGAGGCCAGCAGAGACCGTGGTGTCACTGACAGGGACCCAGTCCCACAGGAATAAAGCCAGGCTCAAGCTGTTCATATTCCCTGCAGGACAGAAAAGCTTAAAACAAAAGGATTGTAGAAGTAGCTGAAAACTTGGGAAAATACAGACAAAAGAGTTAGGGAAACTGGATGAATAAAATGCCCCCCACCCCAGGTGCCAGCAACATAAACATTGGAAAGGCTGGAGCGCTCAAATGGCTTTGCTTTCATAAAGTGCCTTTTTTTTTCCAGACTTTTTTTGGTTCTGTTTTTCTTCTTTATCTCTCCCCAGCAGTGGCTGACAGATGACATTTAAAGCCCCAGAGAGCCGCCCCAGCAGGTGATTTACTAACAGCTGTGCCAGTCAGCAAACTGGAGGGGCAGAGGTCGGGGCTGCCCGGCCAATCCAGGGTGGGATTTAATTAAAGAAAGATGCATTACACTTTTTATTGATTTGTGTGCGGGCACACACGAGCCTTTTCGTCTTTTCTTCTCTCTTTTTTTTTATGTCTCTGTCCCTGCTCCCGGCACCTGGACATTTTATCCTGGCTGTCAGCCTCACCGCCTCACCCCCCAAGGACACCGCTCCCTGAAATCCCATCTCACACTTCCAGAGGGGCTGGGGACAGGTGGGGAGGAGGCAAGTGGAGGGGACCCCAGCAACTGACAGCACACAGTGTCCCTGCTTTTCCCTCGGTGTTGGTGGGGTGCTGGATGGGTGTTTGAGGGATGCTGGTTTTTCTTTCCCTCTCCCCCTGTGGTAAAACTCTGCCCTTCTTCTGTCTTCCAGATGATCCATTGGGACAGGAGGAAAAAAGGCATTATAAGGACAAGTCTTTCCTTTTTGTCTAGGATTGAAAGCTTTTCCACTAAAGACAGTGGGCATTTTGGAGCAGCAAAATGCACAGTAAAAAGGCAGAGTAAAAATTCTGTGACTCTGTATTCACAAAGCAGTGTAGTTCATTATTTTCACTCATGCACCTAATCTCCTTTTTTGCTGACTCAGACTTTTACTATTATTATTATTCTGCTGTTATTTTTATCCGTTTTTTTAAAAATACAATATTTGCATATAAACAAACCTTCACTCAACTTGTGAGTTTAAAAAGTGCAGTGATCAGCTTGCCTGGCTAAGGCCACAGCTTGGGGAAAAACTTCAGATTTGCTGTCAAGTCTTTCAGTGATAGACAATCTGCTGTTCTAGTGGTGAAATTAATCCTTCACAAAGTAAATAAGGTTCTGTGACCAAATTTGTCCAAAGTCATTTTTCAGTCACAAAGTCTTATAGGGAGGAGTCAGATAAATTAAGAGTAAATCATCTTGCTTTTTTTCAAAAGTCACTGCCCTCCCACATGTTTCTACCAAATCACTTTGCAGTCTTCACTTGAGTAAAACACATGGAGCTTCTGATGACTCCCAAGGCAAGGCAGATTCCATAGGCTTCAGATCCCTTGCTGAGCTTTTTTCTGAGCCCTTTCCAATTTTCCAAGCCCTTGTCTCGGCCTTGTTGGTCTCTTTCCAAGATGTGGTGGTAGTCATTGGCCTGGAAGTTCCTGTGACAGGTGAGGTTTCTATGGACTGAGACGCTCCAAGCACAGCTGACAAATGTCCCTTAAAAGTGTTCTCTACAGCTCACCAGCCTGGGCTCGGGTATCCAGATGTGACACATCCAAGCCTTGGTTGGGTTCACGAGGCTTTTGAAAAGACAAGAAGGAGCAGCCACCTGAACTGAAGACAAAGGATTTTTCAGACTAGTTGAGGATCTGAGGGTTCCCCTTTCCCTCTCACTCTGGTTTCTACCTTTCTGGTTTTACACCCATGCACTGGCAGCAGCCATTGTCTGTAGGTCAGAATTCTACAGCCCTAACTTGAGGCAAACTCTTTCCAAAAATGGATGTTTTTGGTGTAGCAGACTGGCCTGGAATGTCTAGATCTAAACTAATTACACATCCGTCACAGACTTCCCATCACCCCGCCAAAGCCGGGATGCCTGTGTTTGGCTGAGCATTTCGACACCACCGAGGCATCTGTACGTCCAGTTCCCTTTAAAATGCACGGGAAATAAATATCCAACATCACTATGTGGCTTTGAAAATCCCCCTGCAATCTCCAACCCTCACTTCCCATCTGTAAAACAGGAATAACAGCAATTCCTACCCCATATCTGCTTTATCAGTCTTGTCTATGCAGACCACAAATTCTGTGAGACATGAACTGGCTGCTACTAAATATAGGTACAATGTCTAGCACAGTTTTTATTAGAGCCCCTAGGCACTACAGCTCCATAAATATCCATGTTGACTTTTTCCAGATTAAGAACACATCAATGGGAGCTTTGCTGGAGTAAGAACTGCAGGATCTGGCACTGGTGCTCTTAAACCCTAATAGGAATGAGAGAGTCTGAAGCCTCTTCCAGGCTCATTCACTGGTATCAATGCTTTTAATACCAAGTCAGCTGCTGTGACATAAAGGGTATGTTTCTCTTGGTGCTGTTTCTTGGAACTGAAGAGCCCTCCTGAAGTTTTAATTTTCTTTACTGAAAAGCCCTGCTATGGTAAATCATCAACTCACCAAATTTATAGGAGGCACAGCACTTGGTATGTCACGTCTCTGAGCCCAGCCTACTGATTCACTTACTTATGCTTTTGTTCTTTTGCTTTGTAGTTCTCTTGATTTCAGCAACTGTCTATCATTTTCATGTGGCTTGCTGGCTAGAATGCCCCCTACTATTCCAGTAATCATTGCCCTGCTAGAGTGTTTATTACTGACTGAATGGCTGCACAGACTGGTAAAATGACCTGAGCTGTATGAATTTTCCCTCACGTCTCTGGGGCCTCACAATTCCTGAAAGAATGTAAAGGGGAAAAAAAAAAAAAGTTTAGTTATGGGGAAGGGTCAAAGTCAAGTTTCTCTGCAATAGCAGATTTCTTCGCTGCCTTCGGTGCCTCTGACACTGAGCATTCACCACATCACCTCCGATACTCAGGGAGCAGCTGTGAACTTGCCATGAGATGAGAACTGAGCCAGGTAACCTTTGGCAGCCCATTGTGCATCTGTGCATCAAGAGACTGCTGCTTGAATCATATGTGCTCCTCCTCCACAAAACATTCCCCCTGGATGGGGTCCCAACACGCTGGGGACTGCCTGGGTGCTTGGGGTGTATTTGAGTTGAGGTTTGTGGTAGGTGCACTGTAAAAAAACCAAAACAGAACAAGAAAATACAAACCAACCACACATACACATACAAAAAACCAGTGACCAACACAAGATAATACACAGACGTGTAAATAACTGTGGGTAGGTTTCCAAAACACAGACTCTGTCTAACTTTTATCAGTGGTTTGTTTCCCTTCTGGCTAAGATTCTCAAAAGTGGGTGCCTAAAATTAGTCTCTCCTGGGTAAAAGCTTCAAAAGCATCTTAATAACACAGGAATCTAAGTGCCTCGTATAGCACTTCTTAAAGGCTCTGGAAAATCTCAGCCCTCCATCCACATCTTTAGCGATAGGATTTTTAAATGCCCAGAGCTCACAGTAGCTGCTGTGGCAGCTGAGGGTGAGGATCCTTCCAAGGAAGTGGGGCATCCATCACACTTTGTCTGCTGGCCTGATCCTGCTCAAAGAATCACACCTAATATGGATTCCCACGTTCAACACGACTCTGAACTTAAACTAGTTTTTAAAGCCTGGAGTCAGCTTCTGTGCCATGGATACCACACCAGAGTGTTTGCAGTTATGAATCAGACCACAAATGCAGTCGTTTTGGGGAAGATTTCACAGCACTGTTATTCCCATACCCACAGCTCATCATTGCTGTCAGATGTGCTAGCTCTAGGCCATAGGGGGTATAAAGGGCAGCAAATAAACAAGCACAATTTCTTCTCTCATGCGAATTTTATTACAGTTGTATGGGGGACTGTAAAAGGTTTCTGTGTTTAGCTGCTTCTTATGGAAAGAGGATTTTTTCCATAGTATTAAAACAAAAACAAAGAAAACAAAAACCAAATTTCACCCTGGAAGAAAGGCCAAAGGACTCCTGGCACAGCTATTTCAGAGTAAGCTGTTCCATACTCCTAATTCTGCAAGAGCTCCCCATGGAAAACATGGAACAAAAAGCAGTTTTTCCTTCTAGGAGAGTTCCATTTACTGAGCAAGCCAGCATGAGGAGCAGAAATCAATCAGCAAAGGAACCCCAAGGTCTGTGCTGTGTGACTCTGGGAATGTGCGGGCAGGATGCTGATCTCTAGGATCGCATGGCACCTAGGGGAGCATCCCATCATGGAACACACACTTCAGAAACAGAGGGAGCAGCCTTTGCCATTCCTGGTGGTCTCTCTCATGAGGACAGAGGGACATAGCTGCAGGAAACCCAGGCCAGAGACTGGAAGGGACCAACACAGCCACAGAATCCCTGGCAGATGCCAAGGGAGGAGTGTCTTCAGAAGCCCTCCTCAACAACACTCCCAAATCACTGCTGGTCATGAGAAGGGAAACATTGCTGCTGACCAGGAAATCAAAGAGAAGCAGTAAAAAACAGCCAGGGCAAACATGAATTCAGTGCAAAAACTCTTTGTTTCAGCTAGATCTAAGCCAGCATTTTACTCACTGAATGTAGCCTTGCTCCTGTTTCCATATGGGTCACCTAGAGGTTATGGCTTCCTAATCTTATGTATCGATCTCATGTCTGAGCTGTTTTCAGGATATATCATATGTCCCTGCACTGCTTGTCAAGCATTTGTTATGATATCAGAATTCATGCAATGCCAGTCGGGCTCCACCACGTACGGGGTCACACACAGTATATCATCTGAAGTCTCCAAATGAGGTTTTCTGATTAAATAAAAATCTTTATTCACAAGGTGAAAATCCTCCATGCAAGTCCTCTCTATCATTAACATTTTCTTTTGCAATTAATATTGTTGCCAGTAAGCTATTCACTGGGGAGCAAGTACAATGAAGAAGAGGCACTGGAAGGTCAGAAGGAATCAGTATTAATGAAAAGTAAACATACAAGTCAGGGAGGAATCACAAACCCAGTTTGAAGCTAATTTGGTTTTTTATTCCAGCAAATATGCATGGTGGCTTTTGCATTGTATTCACAAAGCTCTTGTTTGGAAGTGTTGTTAGGAACTTTTGAACTCGCTTCAGTTTCTAAGCTGCTGCACTGTCAGCCAAACATTTCTTGTTCAACCAGGGCCCCGATGCAGGCCTAATTCAAGAAAATGGCAATTTTCCTTTGGTGTCCATGGGGTAGCTCCTAACGACCAGTCCCATAAGGGCCCTAGAAAAGACACCAGCCACGTTTCCAGCAGCATCATAAGCCTTTTTCCAAGCTCTCCTTCTGCTTGGATATAGAGCAAATCTTCCACGTATGGCTGTGCTTCATGCCAAATATGGAGCAGCAATCAAACATCTGTGGAGAGTTCATATTTGGCATGTTTACACGAGTATTTATTCCTCCTTTGTCTTCAGGCAGCAACTACTACATAATGTATTTGGTATGATTAATTGTGGGAATGTTGTTCATCCCAGCATAGCATGACATCTCCAATTACATGACATCTTTCTCTCATTTGTAAGGGAAGAAGTGATTTCTGTATCTTGACATGTTTATCATTGCTAGGGTGAGCTAGTTATCTTATATGGGCCTGCTCCCTGGTTCTCAGGGCTGACAGATTATGGTTTCACATTAAAATCACAAATGCCTTGTTATTGCAGCTGCATCTTGAAAGGAAAGCAAACAGAGGAATCTCCACCACACAAGAGCTGTAAGATGATGTTTTGTTCAATGAGCCGGTGGTTTGCAAGGGTGTTCTAGGCTATTACCATTTATACAGTTATTGGGTATTTGATTTTCCTAGTATTTTTTTTTAAATCTCAACAATGGAAAATGTAACACACATTTCCATAGTCTTGCACAAGCGTCAACTGATCACAAACCTTCCCTGTGGGTGGGATTTGCCTCACCTATTTTGAGCCATCTATTTAAAAGCTGGGCATCTGCTCTAAATCAAACACTCAGTCTTAGTCACCAGTGACAGACAGATGCTTCTTGAGAGATGATTTATCCCACCTGGTTTCAACACAAAATTTAAGATATGAAAAAAGTCTAAGGAGTCAATATTTTAGCCCAATTATTAGTTAAAAAAAAAAAAATGTGTAATACATCATTGTAGCTCTGCTTCAAAAGTTACAAAACTTTTTATCTTCACCATTTTTCAAATGCGTTCATTCAAAGATGTATTAAAAAAATCTCTCAAAAAAAGCTATGAGATCAGGGTAAAATCCTCATCCTGGTGGACTCTACAGAACTTTGTACAAAGTTCAAGATACCAGGCAGCATGAGAAAACTGGGCATCCCTAGACTTGTTGTTTTGAGTGGACAATTTAGCTACTGAAGCACTTGTGGTGCAGTTTTAGCTGGGGCCAAGCATCAGAAGGATGTAGAGGACCAACCACCCAGTCATGGAAAGAGGGAAATAAGCCTCAGTCATTGGATGAACAGAGCATTCCGTTCAGTTCTTTGCAGTGGACTCCAGACAATAGAACTGTTTTACTCACAGCAAGGTGCTGCTTGCCTGCCCTGGAGTTTGCAAACTAAAGGGGTGAATGCAAAGGTCCACGAGCAGTTTAGCTCACGCACCAATGAACTAAATGGTAATCAGAGCTAATGAAAATCTGCTCAGCAACTTGCATGCCAACCTAAATTGTCTCAGGAGTGTAAAACTTAGTATTTCAAAGAAAACTTAAGAATCAGAGATTTGGGAAAACAAAGAAGGCCAACATGATGGTCTGAGAAAAGTTTCACCAATGTACAAGAGGGCTCCTGGTGTCCTGATAATTTTGCTGCTTGTTGTAGATGTTCTATTGCCTCTGAGCAGAAGAAGTGACCCTTTGCACACACTCATTCAAATAAGAGACAAACATGGGAATGGTTTCTTCTAGAAGTGCCTGAACAGGAAAACAGCTCCACATAGAAATCGAGGGGTTGGTGTTATTATTTGCAAGCACATTAGCATTTTTCCTCACCCTACTCATTCCAAGGTTGCTTTTATTGGTGAAGGCAGAGCTGCAGAGGCCAAGATCAAGTGAACATTCACTTCAGTAACTGCTGAATTCCTCAGTCTAGAAACTGTAATCTGTAAGCCAGGGCAATGGACCACACGAGAGCTCTTTCCATCCCTGCAAAACACTATCTTCTGGAAACACGACCTTGTGTTTTTCATTAGAGTTATTGGTATGATAATTACTTGGTTATTAACACTTAATGCAAACTCTTGAGAACCATTTCAGCCCCAGTGCTGCTGCTTTGTTTCTGCTGCTATGGGAATGAGAGGGAAGGATTGGTAGTCCTTCCTTTCGAAAAATGGACCTGCATAAATTATATTCCAGCGTATAATTCTTTGTTGAACTACCTGTGGGGGGGTTGGAAGACCAAGTCTCTAATTTTTCATTAACCTGCACTTGCTACTGGTAAGTGTGCAGTGTCTTGAGTTAATGATTTTTGTATAGACACAATAAGGCAAGAGACACACACCCACAGAGCACTAATGTTCCAGGCAGCAGCAGCAATATAGATAAGTTTTCTCTTCCATAGCTTACAATTAAGGGTTATCATTAATGGACCTGGAGAACTTCCTAAAAGGACTAATTAGTGTTTTAATTGGTTCTCTCACCATCATATTTTTGTTTACCCATACCCAGAGGATCTCCAGCTGTGTTAAGCAGTTTTCCAATTAATAACGCATTTGAACTTAATGGCCCAGTTTTTCTGACTCAGCCATTTTTCCGCCTGGTTTATTTAGCTGACTTACAGCATGTAATTTCCACATATTTCTCAGCAGCTGGAACCCGCTGAATGCTGCCACTGTCCCTGGGCAAGTGCTGCCTGGTACCCTCCACGTCCTCTGTGGGAGCCCTTGTAGCCCTCCCTTGGCAGATGCAGAGATGCCTTTGTAAAGGTCCACTGCTGCATTTGTGGTTTCTGTCAAAGCTTCATGGCCAGCCTCTTCGAGTCCTCCCCTTTCCTGTAGGTTTTTGGTTGGGTTTTTATTTTTGCAGCAATGACTCAGCTGTTTATTTTCCTCTTCCTGCTTCTTCTTTCATTCTGTGACCGAGCCTTTTTCACCCGCTGGGCAGCAAGAGGAAGGTGAGGGACTCCTTTTTTGTGTGCAAGAAGGAGAGGCCAGGGAATGACTGATAACATTAGAGAGAGAAAGGTGAAAAAACAGCCTGTACCCTCAAGCTTCTTCCTTCTAGCCCTCAGAAGAGTCCTTCAGGAGAGTTGATCTCACTGGCCTTGCTGCATTGCCTTCTCTTTCAGTGTTCCCTGTGCATCATCTGCTCTCAGCTGGTGGGGGAAGAAAAAGCCAAAAATATCTTGAAAGAGGCATGTCTCATGGCTGAAACTAGGAAGTATGCAACCCAAATTAAAGGATCAAACTGCTCAGACACACTCCTGAACCTCCTGAACCAACCCTGCTGTCAAACCAGTCCTTCCCTACTTAATTGGAAGAAGCTGCCGGGGATCTTTTACCAACCACTTCGCATGTCCCGGGGAGATGAAGGTTACCCCAACCTGAAATAAGGAGTGTCACGAAACAAAATAATGCATGGGAACATGAACCACAAAAAATAAAAAAAAAAAAAAGCAATGAGCACAGTGGCTCCAGCACACCTGTTTCAACTTCCACTGGAGTAGAACAGCACAGAGATGAGCTTTGCAAATCCCTGCACAAAAGCTGCTCTGTCCAATTCCATCACCTGGATCAAAATAACATGTGAGGGAGCCTTGCAAGCAAGCACTAGGCAGATGGGCAGGTCCCAGCTCAGAGCCCACTGCCAGCCCAGCAAAACACAGTTAAGAGACACCCTGCTTTCTTCTCTCCACCATAGCTCTTGGCACGCCTAAGAAAAGAAGATGCTTTAACACAGCAGCAACAGTAGCACAAAAAAGAACTCTTGTGTGTTAAATCATCAGGAAAAAAACAATTATTATCCTTTTCTTCTTTGTGTTCTTTTTGTTTTCCTGCCAAATACCAGAGAGAACAAAATAGCAGGTTTTTTGCTGTGCAAGGCAAACTTGTAAAATCAGAGAGAAAACAAATCCTGAGCAAATAACTCAAAGCAAATAGCTGGAGGAAGTGCGGGTGGGGAGGTAGGCAGCGGGAGGACCGGCTGATACATTTTCAGTGTTTGCTGTATTAAGCCTTGAAGTGGGAAGATAAACAATGAACGGACATCTCCACAAGCAAGAAATGCCCCGCTTCGTTTGGTGAGCAACAAAATGCTTAAAGCTACATCCCAAGCCCAAACTGCCACCAGCAACCCACACTGCAGCTCCAGACACTCCGGGAGCTCACACCAAAACACCCACAGGACTGGCTCTGGTGGAGAGGAGAACTTGTGCTTAGCGCTACAGTTCAGGATCTCAGGTTGTAAACCCAAAAGACAGAGAAGCACGTGCACCCACGTGGCCAGAAGAGTCAGTTGTGGGACCAGAGAGCCTGGGAATGCTCCTGAATCCCCAGGATTACCTGATGCTGCCAGTTTCTGAGCAGCAAAGCTGAGGGCTCCCCTGCAGGACTGGGGCCATGCTAAGAGGGATAGAAGGAAAGCGGCAAGCAGCCCTTTTGGCACCAGTGCCTCATCCCCTCTGGCCAGGACAGTGCTCTGGGCAGTTCCCTGGCCCTCGGCGTCACGCTGGGAGCAGAGGTGAGCTATGTTTTCTATCCCTGCTCACATTCCTCTGCAGGAACAACTCCGTGAGGCTGAGCCAAGCCAGCAGCTCTTGTTCTTGGACTCTCCCACCATTTTGGACTCTTTATCAGGGAATTGCTTTCTCTCCTTAGTAATTCTTAATTTGAAAACTGAGCTCCAATCCCCACCTATTGGCACACAAAGGAACCTTCCTCTTTCTCCTTAACCCTGCTGCGACCACAACAGCTCTTAGAACGCAGAAGTACCTACATGCACACGCCACGTAAGTCTGTTTTCCTCCTCTTTTCCTTAAAAAAAAAGAGTGTCTTCCCATGCAGCAAACTGAAAATCCTGCCTGTTTGAAATACAAAACAGCAGCAAACTGAAAGAGACCTGGAGAGGCCACTGCCTGCCATAATAGGATTAAGGGCTATATCTCAGGCAATGCTTTTGGAATCAGCTGTTGCTTATCTGAGCTTCTTTGTAGAAGCTACAATCTCTTTGTACCAGACTCCGTTACTGGGCTACACAACAAATGCTTTTTTTTGGCTGAGTCTACAAAGTCTATATATAAAACCTGAGTTTCTTGTCACTGAATAGCCAAAATGCAGGTGTTTTAACTGGTGAAATAACTGCAACTCTCCTTCCCCAGCCCTTGCTAGGGAGGCTGTCTCAAAGAGCAGATTGCACTTTCTCCCACCTCCTCCACACCACACACTGAAGATTACTTGTTTTTACCACAATTAAGTCTCTGAACTATTTTGAAATCCCACACAAAGACAGTCCTGTACAACTGGCATTATGCACACATGCTTCCACATGCCTCCTGTTTACTACCAGGCATAGCTATGTAAACCAGTTCCGTGATGGTCTCTTGACACATCTCCTGTTTTCCATCTTCAGAAAATGACAGTTCTTACAGAAAATGAGCAAGTGGGCTACAAAATAGTGACCTAAAAATGACTCCTTAGTGCCCTCCTCTCTTGCTCTCCCAGAACAGCATTTCTCCTCCACCCAATAAAACATTCAGACAGCTAATGAGCTCTCTCTCATCCCTGCAGTTTTGCCCTACTGGGGTTTGCTGGTCTCCAGGAGGAGCAGCAGAGAGGACTCCTGGAAATATCCCTGCCTCTCCTGCTATCCAGAGCTGAGCATGCTCCCATTTTACAGTCATCAGTGCCTGGAGCCCAGACCCAGTGCAGACCAGAAGAGATAATGATAAGAAAGCGCCAAGTTTTTCAGTCCCCCTTTTCTCGTCCTGCACTCCATGCTTAACCTAATTTTACCAGCTGAGCTGGGTGACTTTTATAGGCAAAAGCTGCCTGCACAATGATTTCTATTCCACTCACTCTCAGCCCTTTTCTTCCACAAGTGAGAGCCGATAACCATCACTTGCAATTCAATAGGCTTCATATCGTCCCCAGGAAATAATTGAACCCTTTGTGGCTTTCAGAGCAACATTTTGGTATTTTCCCTGGCATCAAAATACAGCTGGAATCTGTTTAAATGGAAGAGATGGCCAGTCTGCATTAGCTGGGCGAAGAGAAAGCCAAGAAGAAGACAAGTCAGCTGCCTGCAAATAAACAGGGTGAGCAGGGCAAAACCAACAGCTCCCAACAGGAAGGACCAGTTCTTTCACCATGTGTTCACTGGCCTCCCTCTTTGCCTCACTCTAAAAAAATGGATGCACTGGGAGTCTGAGCCAAAATCTGTGATTTAAATGGGACCAGTCCCCCTCTCCACCTGGTTCCAGAATAACCTGACATGTTTCTGTCCTGGCATGGGTTTCCCCTTGCCCCTATTCACTACAGAGCACCACCACCATTACACTCCTGCAAAATGAGTCATTCCAGCTGGTACAGAAATCCCAGACGACATGCACTTTGTAAGGAGAAGCCAGAGGAAGGAACTGGCCCGGCTTACCATAGTCTATGCCCAAAGTAAAATCAGCTATTTATTTTGTGCACTTGTCTGGTGCTCTCCAGGGACAGTTTGTTGGGTACAGGAGATCCCTGGATACTGTCAGCCCTGTAAAATCTTTTGAGCAGACACAGCTCTTTACTTGAGGTGAAATCCCTTCATCCAAGCAGGTCTAATGGGACCCAGTTCTAATGGGACAGCCCCACCACGGCTGTGTAGAATTCCAACCACTGCAAAACCTCCAAGCCCTTTCCTATGGTAGTATTCAAAGACATTCCTGCAGGGCTTTCCCATGCCACATCCTTCTGCCTGTCTGCCATTGGTTTGGTGCCCTGTCTCCTCGCTTTAGTGCCCACAGACTTCTGCTGGAAGCGTTAATGAGAGCAATGTGCAAACAAATGTGGAAAATAATCTCTAATGCTGAAGGGGCAGAGGCCAGCGGAAACCGGAGGATGTGTTCTGGCAAAAAAGCAGCAATAAGAGCTGTTCTCTAAATAAATAATGTCTCAATGCATACAAGCTTAGCATTAGCAAAGAGAGCTTGGGCTGAAGGCTCTAACCAGTGTTTCTTACCCCTCTTCAGGGAGGCACTGGTGCACACACTCCTTTCATAAAGCCATACACCCCGGTGGGTACACTCACCAAAGCTCACTCAACTCGCAAAATTTGTAGTCCTCACCCTTCCCGTTCTCTCTACGAAAAAGGCTTCATCTGCCTATAAAGTAATTAAATACCATCATCTCCATTTTACACAGGAGAGAACAGTCCGTCAGTAAGGTCAGGGTTGAGATCCCCCTCATTGGGAACACAGGAGCTCAGAAGTACTGCGAAGCTGCGAGCCTGGCAGGACTCTCCTCGTGAACAAAATCCTATATAAGCCTGACGTCCAGACCATTTCCTCAGATTGTCAGTCCTCAGGATGGCCCGAGAGTGTCCTGCCCCACAGGGACAGCTCCTGCCCATTCCCTGAGCACACTGTGCCCCAGGGGCAGACCAAAGCCTGTGTGCACAAGGGCATCACACCCCGCAGGCTTCTCCCTGTGCTCCAGCCCCTCAGCTCTGCCCAGAGCTCCTTATGAGGCACAGGGGCTGCTCAGGGGCTACCACACCTTGCACAGAAATGTTGTGACAGTTGTCTGGGGGTTGTTACCACTGTCACACGCTCTGGGGCTGGAGAGGCAGAGGAAGCCAAGATCAGTGGCCCATTTGTTGCCTGCCCTGATAGACATCCTATTGATAGCTCCATCTCACACTGGCACAGCCCTTTGTACCACTCTGGGACAGCTGCTCCGATGCCAAGAATTCCTCACAGGCTGGCCAGCCCTCGTGGTGCTACCAGGGAAGCTCCAGTTTCAGCAAAGAATTTGATGGTTGTCTGGCAAGTGTATAAATCATAAAAGTAGCTTTGTTCTGCAACACTTCAAACCTTTTGAGCCCTCTCGTATGGCTGCAGTTTGCTGGCACTTGCTGTTCAATTTATATAAGCTAAGCTGTGCAAACTCATCCCTTTCCAGCCTGTAGGAAGCCTGTTACACCACACAGGGATGCTGCCCCATGATTCCAAGCTCCATTTTGCTGACAGCAGGGCCTTTTTTTGAAAAGGTGCAGCCTTCTTTCAGGATTCAGTTTCACAGGAAAGCCAGTGGAATCCAGGATTTTAAAACAAATTCACTTCAATAAAATCAGGAGGTTGCATCCAGGCGAGCCCTATGCCCAGGAAATGAGAGCAAAGCTCTCCATTTTGCCTAAAACAACTGCAGTCCAGAAGAAGTTTCCTTACCCTGGAAGATGGGGAGGATGCAAGGCAGACAGGGTCTGGGACTTGTCCAACCCACAGGTTAAAAAATGGGCGTAAACAAAGAGGATTTCAGACCCTTCGTGCTGGATTCCCACAAATCTGTAGGCAAAGTGCTACTGTCCAAATAGTCCCTGGAAAAGTGCACTGTGTGAGCACAGGAAAAGACCCCGCTGTGCCTGTCCGCAATGGGTGGCATTTATTGCCAGGGAGGGCACTGCCAGGCCGGGGGCAAAGGCAGCATTTGGGGCTGTGGGTGCCTCCAGCAGAGAGGGAAGAGGGGCAGAGGCTGCCCTGCTGAGCCATGGTCCCACCCTTCCGCCCACCCCACAGACAGGTGGGAAAGCAGCATTACGTGGGCACGGAATGGGTGTATCCCACGAGGGCTGGGCCAGGCTTTTATCTGCTGTGAATCTGCACAAGGCCTTTGATGTCGGTGGCTCTGGCTGGTGGGTTGGTGCAGGAGCCCTGTGATAATAAGGTGAAGCCAGTGGAACCTGCTCAGACACTTGGCTCATTTGAAAATCAGGATTTTATGGGGCTGCTGAGCAAGGAGAGCATCTGTGCAATGCTACGTGGGGCTATGCAGGTACCCAAACCAGAGGCGGCTAATAAATGAGCGAGGAAGGACTGGAGAGAAAAAAGCTTCAGTTTTCAGCAAAACCTCCGAATTTCTTCCCAATGCAAAACACTGAGTTCTGTGCTTTGCCAGTCAAGCCTTTTACTCAGTCTAGGTCAGGTATTTCCAAACTGTTCTTATAAAAAACAGCTAAATATATGGGATGTCAGGATGAGGGCTGCCCAAAAAAAAAAAGAGTGAACATCAGTCCAAGTTGCCTTTCCCACCTCAGTAGCTGCCCCACTGGACTCTTCCAAACCTGCAGGTCGCCAGAGCTCCTTCTCTGGCTGTGATTTCCTCTCTGCCACTCCCAAGAGCAGGCTGTGGCACAGACTTGCCACAGCTTTTCCCCACAATGCTGAGGTGAGCTCAGGGAATCAGTCAGCAGAGCTGGGGCAGTCTCAGGCTCTGGTGGACAGACCAAGACCCCGGAGAACCCACGTGCTCGGCTCTCTGGCTGCTGGGAAGGACCCTAGGAGCAGCAGGACACATGTTGGCCATGAGTCTCCTTGCAAGTGATGGTTAAATCCCCTGTGGGCCACAAGATTCCTGGGGAAGGATGATTTCATGAAGTCCTACCCTACGTCCTAAAAGCCAAGGGAATCTGTGGGTGGGAGTGAAATGAAGTATCTTTTGGGATCCCAGATGGAAAGATTTGATTGGAAAGAGAGGCATTTCCCAGCTCAGGCTATGTGTACGCATTTCTAAATATGTCTCTATGTGTGCATGGATATCCACAGGCCTCTTTAGGCACTGGGATACACAAACATGCAGAGCACACACCCCGCACACGTGTCCAGCCCTTGCTCCTTTGGTAAGCACGGAATTTGGAAGTTTTCATTTCACCTCCCTCCCCCCATCCAGGGTGTCCCACACCAGACAGACCATTAAATGCTGTGTGCAAGGATGCACCAGTACTGAAAGTGTCCCAGTTGCAAATATCAACATGGACAGGCTGTTTTACACTTTCCAAGGAAAAAGGTTTTTCCCTCCTTTATCCAGTATGTGAATGAGCACTGACACCACTGAAACCAGTCAAGTAACATCCTGGAGTAAATGAGACCCAAAGGGGCTTGGGATCTTAAAAGGGGCAGTTTAGGGACACAGAAAAGCTTTAAAGCTAAGGAAAAGCTTAATGGGGGAGGCAGGGGAGGGTGGAAAAAAAGCACCTACCTGCAGGCCATGAGAAATGTTTCCCACAGGAAATTAAAACTCGTAAGTCATGCATGCCCACCTAAGCCCATGCCAGGAAGGAGAAATAAAAGACTGGGGAACGGGAGGGAAGCAGGGATGGGAAGCAGCTGGAGCAGGAACAGTTTTCAATAACCAATGGCTTGGACTCAGATTTCCACGCCTCAGGACATTATCTGATGTGGAAAAGGATGGGAAGACAGCACTGTGACAAGGCTTTGGCAGCTGGAGCTTATGCCAGCACTGTGGACCTGTGCAAACCCTCTGGATGGGTGATGTCCCAGCTCCATGTCCAAATCCCAGGGCAGAGGAGAGGGACCAGGAGCCGTTGGCTTGCAGATGCTCCTGGCTGTGGCTACAGACCCTCCTGCAAAGAGAGAGGGGAGGTGGTGCTGGTAGCAGTCACCAAAAGGAGAAGCTCAAGGGAAAACCGCAGAAAGGAGAGTGGCCAAAACCATGCAGAAGACTCTCTGTGCACGAGTGGTGCCCTGCAGGAGGGCAGGGAGAGGTCGGGGAGGGCCTCAAGAAGGACAGACCCACGGCACTGCAGGAGAGGGCATGGCCTGCAGTCAGCCAAGGGGCTGTGCACAGGAAAGATGCCCACGTGCCTTAAAAAGGCCAAAGACAGTTTCCCTAGAGGAAGCCCCTGTTTTTTCCTGCAACCATTCTCACCAGGGCTTTTTGCAGTTTTCTCCATTTATTAAACCTTTTTTTAACACCTTGCTGAAGGCCTCCCCTTTCCGACCGACACCATGTCACCACCAGCTCACAGGACAAGCGTTTCAGGGCCGAGCCCTGCCCCAGGCTGACAAAAGGCAGAAATGCCTCTGCCCAGCTGCTGCTGCTTCTCCAGGGAGGGAAAGCCAAGCCTTGCAAGGAGCAGCCCTGTTAGGATGAGTGGTCACTCCGTGGGATGGGTGCATCAAGTCTGCCCCCCTGTCCTCAATCTTTCTGGAGGCAGCCCTGGACTGGGAGATGGATGTCTCTCCTGGGTGGCCCAGCCCAGCCAAGCCTGATTCTGGGGACCATCTTTTCTCTGTTTCATCTGAAATCTTGTAGTCTGCAGAGGTTATTTCTGGGCTTTCTTTTTAATGGCTGTATTTTTGTCCCAAATGCAACACCTGTCACTGAAGCTCTCAGACAAGAGCAACACTGCTGTGGAGAGGAAAGGGAGAGGTATCAACATCACTCTCGTAAGGAAGGAGATAAAAATACACCAATTGCTTTGAGGTTTTCTGTTTTTCTAACTGTCTGGTTATTTAATTAATCTCCTGTTCACTTTCTAATTTTTCCATGTATTTTTCCTCTGTGATTGTTTGGGGTTTTTTTTCCCCTCACAGACCTCCTCATGCTCCCAGCACACCTGCTCCCTTGGGGCTCACCTGGAGGGAAGGGAATTACATGCACCTTTGCATTGTTTATGGCAGTGTTCATATCTGCACTTCTCCAGATCAGGGGCGAAAGCTCTGCCCTAATCACAGCAACTGCTAAGCCTCAAAAGGGGACAGAGGAAGCAGGATTTCTGCTGATCTTGACACAGCCAATTTCATCAGACGTCTCACAGGGAAACCTTTTCTTTTTTTTTCCTCAAAACTTAAAAATGGGGAAGGTGGTGCACTGGAGTCCCCCTGAGGCTGATGTTTATTCATCTGACAAAGCAGGCTGGGGTCAGACGAAGGCAGACACAAGTGTGTGGTCTGATTCTGGTCTGGCACCACTGCTGCCTTCTGCACTGGAAAAGACATCCCTCAAGACACACAGAAAGTCACTTTTAATGAAAAGGCAATCCTTCCATTTAACAGGTACAGGAAAAATATAGCCAGCAGAAGATTTTTAAATACTTTTTCCAGCTCACCAGCAAGGAGGGATATGTCTTGTTGAGAGTAACAAGGAGTGTCTACAAGCAGTACTCATGTTGAGGGAAAGTACCTGACACAGCACTGGCCCTGAGCTCCTCTTTCAGCATTACTCACTCAGGCACCAGAGAAATAAAAAGAAATTAAAAAGGTTGTTTCGCTTGTGCTTTGGAAAATGCTTGAAGACAGAATAATATTTTTTAAATTGAAATAAAAAAGAGACCACAACATATCACCACATCCCGAGGACTCTTAGACAACATTCTGCAGGGCCTCAGGAAGAAATAAGGCTGGTGAGCTGGACTCAGTGAGGCAGGCCAGATTCACAAAGCAGGGCAGCACACTCCAAATGTTTGCTGACTGATGGGATTCACAGACCTGAGTTACAGCCCTCACCACATCCACGTAGCTCAAAGGGATGGAGAGAGAGAGGAGGAAGTGAGAGGAGAAGAAAGCCAGTGCCAACAGCAGCTGAGCAGGATGGGCACTCATCTTGGACTGAGACAACGGCATCCAGTTTCCATTCTGAAAACTGGCTAAGGCTGATGCACAAGTGCTTTGATTTCTGGGGCTTGAGCCCCCAAAAGCCCAGATGTCACCACATCCACCTTGGAGAGACAGGCCAAAGTCCCTGGAGGCAGAGGGAGGACTCTCTGACGGCCTCCATGAACACCCTCCAAGGGAGGCTCTGGGATAAAGCACACGAGGGCACTTCATGTTGGCAAAAACAAGGTCTGACATTTCCTGAAAGCCAAGTCACAGCAAGCAAGATGGGAGAAAGCTAATTTAGTAGAAAGAGGCAGGAATCCTCCCAGCCCTGGGCTGTGGGTATTGCACATCTCTAGCCATAGGACATGTCTGGGATGTTACCAGCACAGGCCTACTGTGGGTCTCCAAGCAAAACACAAGTGTGAAGTTAAAATGCACGAGCATCTGGGTCATTCTGCATTCTCTATGGCCTGCTAGCAAACACCCAGCAAAAGAGATAGAAGAGCAGTAAAACCAAAGGTGGTGCACCACATACACTTATTTTTAAACATGGGAAAAGTTGTACATCTCATCTGAAAGTAATATTTTAAAAAGAAAACGTCCTCTGACTTCATCATCACAACTATTATTTTATGCAGGAGTTGCCACAGTGGGAAAGATTCAAGCTCCAGCCTGTTCAATATCCAGAGGCTTCATTATGTGCACATTATGAGTATTAGTCTAGTCTTGGCTCTGATTTGTTACTTCCACGGCTTTCTGCATGGAGAACACCTCAAAATTCCTGCTTTTCCCAGGGTTCAAGTAATTTTCTGTATTCTGTGGGATTTACCTTAAGCATAGCTCAGAGTCTCGAGGGTTTTTTTTACCTTACTGTACTCAGCTTGGCTTTAGCCAGGACTCGTCTGAGTACAAGCTGTATTTTATTATGTATTTTTGCTGCTAACTAATTAGGAGTGCAGCTGTAAATAAGAGATATGGGGCTCGCTCTCTGCCAGATCAGTGCTAAGCCAAACAGCACTTTGTCAGCAGCCTGAAGCTCGTGCCTAAAAGGCTCAAAAGAAAGAGGAATAAACTTCTGTCCTCTTCTTCAGCAGGAGAAGGAGGCCTACAGCGGTGGCAGATCTCTCCACTCACCTCGGATGTTTTGAGCTGAGTGGCCCTTTGCTCTCAGGAAAACAGAAACTGGCCCCTGAGAGTCGAAATGTCTGGGGTTGTCAGGGCTTGGGCATGAGTGGGATGGGCAATAACCTGCTCTGGGTCCAGCTGGGGCTGGAGGAAAGACTCCTGCATCCAGGCTGGAGCAGGATGGGGGAGCAGAAAGACCAAGATGAAAAAACATGGACCATTTCTCCAGGGAAAAAGCAGCGATGGGAGGGGCAGAGCTGGAAGGCAACAACTTTGAAGGGCTATAATTTTGAATAGCCAGTTTTACTTAAACATGCCAACATACAGAACTTATAAATAAGTAAGCAACTAACAGCTGCTCGCATGGTGAGGTTTTTTACTACGGATGGAAGGTGGCAACAGGCACTGCCAGGACCAGCTCACACTCACCTTCACAGGGAGTCTCCAGTCAAGCCAGAAGGCCTATTCCCACTAAAGTCAATGAACACTTCTTTTCCCTTTACCCCTTCACCCATAAACCCAGTGAAAGGCTGAGCATTGAACAAGGCCCTGTTCACATCGTGCTTGAATGGCATGAGGGTTTGCACTGCACCCCCCACACGGGTGCAAGATGGAGACCTTTGTGTGAACAAGAGCTGCAGGATCAAGCCCCACAGACCCCAGCTGGCACATCCCAATCCTGGGCCACAGGAGCAGAAGCCTTAACCCTTGCAGGAGTATCTTCGTGAACACGTGGTTTCTAACAAACACAGCAAAATGCTCAGGGACAAGATTTTGAAGTAATTGGGAAACACTACTGAGGAGAAGGAGGGGATTTTTTTTTTTCCCTAGAGTTATTTATTTTTTAACAGCACAAACAGCCAGGACTGGTTTTTTTTAGACTCTTCCTTCCCCCTTCCCTTAAGTGATGGATCCAGCCCTGCCTCATGGCTCAGACATACATCTCACACTTGGGGCAACACGCATAGTGAAGCAAAGTCCAGGAAGGCTCTGTAAAAGCTCTGCTGGCCCTCAAACAGGGCAGCAGTGCTCCCTTTCCCATCAAGACTTTCCTTCACTCCCAAGTCTGTTACCAGAAGCAGCCACCTCAAGCAGCCCCTATTGCAATTGGCACAAATCATCACACACAAGAACTGAAAGCCCCATGGCTTGGAAATCTTATGTCTGTGTGTTGATAGCTTGAGCAGTGGGATAGAATAAGAGCAATTTTCCATTGTGGCTATTTAGGCTATATTTGCACCAAAAGGTACTGGTTCAGGTGTGGCTTGTCCTCCACAAACCTATGCATAAATATTGGCTTGTACTGAAAAAGAGAGGGAAGTTCAGAAACAGAGACCTCCATGGAAATGGAACATTCTTCTGCCCTTTAAACACTCCTGCCCAATGTGAGGTGTCTGCCACCCTACAAAGGCCATCCAGCCTGGCATGGCTGGATCCAACACTAAATGTTATTTCTGTAACATGGCCAGCCACTCCTCCGGAAATGGAGCCACTCCCAGACTTGTGAATTAATTTAGCTGGGGTCCTTTAAACAGCACCTTCAATTCTGTTTAGGAGAAGAGAGAAAGCAATAACAGAGGTCATTTTGCCCCCTACCTTTGCCCTTTAGCAGAACCACACTGTAGAGTCAGCACTCTCGTTACAGTATCTCATTATCAGACAACTGGAAGCTGAGAAGACAAATGGCCAGCTGTTGACAGGCCAAATGTGAGCCCTGGGTGAACTCTATTATCCTGCACCTTCAGGACAGAATTGGCATCTGAATCTGACTTCACCAAACCAAGCTGTGCCTGGGGGAAGGGCAGGGGTGAGGGGGGAAATGGCAAACCCGCACTGATTGCAGAGAGCAGCCTCACAGGTCTGGTGGCCAGACACACGGTGACCTGCCTTTGCTAGGGCTTTCCACGCTCTCAAAATGTGTTGTCCTCTTTCAGTGCACTCTGCAAGGGGGGCAGCAGCCATGGCCCGAAATCCCTATTGTGGTGTCAGGATTTCATCTGCAGCGACAGCAGCTGTGTGAATTTTACTAGCAAAGGCTTTTCGGTCCTTAATAGTTTCCACCGAGAGAATGAAAAAAACAGGCAAAAGAAAACAAAAATGCTGTGAAGTGGTTTGGTGCATTCATGTTCTGCAGACCATATGCACACACGCTGGCAGGCAGCATGGCAGGCGGGACTTCACTGCTGACGTGAGTTGTGGTCAACAAAGGAAGCTAAAAAAGGAACTCGGGGTTTCTATTAATCGAATGGGGGCAGGGGGATGTCTGAGCTTACAGGAATCTAGGATGTGTTGCTGCAGGTTTACACACAGCACAGGAGATGTGTGCCTCAGAGATATGTGGCAGATCAGCCAGAACCAGCAGTCCTGGAAATGGAAAGCAGCTTCCAAGAAATGTTGAAGGTCCGAGCTGCTATTGCTTGACATTTCAAGGCAAAGGTGGAAGAACCACATTTGCCTTCTTGCCTCTCTGGGATGTTCTGGGTATCACATACAGTTCCCCCAAGAGGGAACAAAGATAAAATCAACCAGTTGTGAGCTGACAGCATGGAGCAGTGAGGCCATGTGTCCACATGTGACAGGGATCCTGCAGCCCAGCTCCCCAGCTGAGGGATTTCCTCATGCCCCCTTGAAGGTCCCAAGAGCTGAAAGATTGGGCAGTTCATTCCCTGGTTTAAGGAATGCCTTTCACCGCCCCCCAGCAGAATTGGGCTTTTCTTTAGGTACTAAGAAGACAGTCCATGGGATTTTCCTGTTTGTAAACATTTCATCATAAGAACTTCCTCTTAACCTTCTTGTTGGGGTTAATAGTTATCTCACTAATAGCTGGGAGACAACAGCACAATTTCTCTTGGGGATCACTGTGTTTGGAGACTGTTTGGAGCAGTCCCATTCTTTACAGCCACAACTTTCCTCTTTGGAAATCCCCCTCTATTTTCCTGAATTTGTTTGGGAAAAAAACTAGCAGAGCTGTTTCCAAGAGCTAGTGCCACTATCTGTAGGCTCCTCATGCTCTCTGAGCAACACAGCACTTCCTCCCCCATCAGAAAAAGCCAGTGGCTCCTTCTTACAGCAGTTCCGTGGTTCATCCCAAACAAACTGATTGTTTTCTTAGGGATGGCAGTGAGCCTGGAGGAGTTTTTCTTCCTTTTTGTTCTTTTTTTTTTACTTAATAAGAGATCATTTGATGCTGTTGTTCACCTTGAGAAGGAGTCCAGCTCCAAGAATGAATGCTGTCAGGCACAGCTAATCCTGAAGCTGATCACAGTGATGTCAAATTTGGGATCGATATCAGCTACATTCATTTATCATTTGTACTTTGATATGAGTCACATCCATGAGTTCGGTTACAGATTTCACCACCCCCTCTGGTTAGCCACTGCCAAAACACAACACAAAAATTATTTTTTTCCTCTGTGATGATCTTATAATCTTCATCTCCAAGGGATCTCAAAATAACTGTGAAAGGTCAAAGATGGTCACCAAGGCAAAATTCTCCCCTCAGTTGGGTTTGGGACTGCTTAGGGGTTAGGGATGATACAAATCAACAGAGAAACCAAAGAAGCTGTTCTCTTAACTTCGGTTTCAGGTTGACCAGGGCACCAGCTTGTCCCACACCAAATCCACTAGAACTTCAGCATCTTGAGCTCTACCACCTCAAAACTCAAACTCAGCCCCTCACCTCTAAGGGGCTCGGCTGGGATAGGGTTGAAGAGACACAGTCCTAATGGAGAAACCCTCATTCCTCCATCCCTACTGTTTCAGGCTGTACAGATCCAAGATTCTGGTTTTGCCTTTATTTCTCTAATTATATGTGAAACCAAAGCCCAGGAAACCAGAATTATTTCAGAACACACCAACAGCTTCCCCATGGCCCCCACAAAAGTCTAGAGGACCACTACCTCTTTCTATGAGTTATGTTAAGGGAAACGGTTGGCTCACACAATTGTCGTATACGAAGAATTAAAACCCATTCCCCATGGGTGGAGAGGGCAGAACATTCCTCATGACACTGTGCATCCAGGAGAGTGACCTAACACTGTCTGTGTATGCTTTCCTTTGCTGCAAATGATCATGTCACAGCACAAGTGCAGGTGTTTTATCCCAGTGTCCTGGCCAAACTCCAATAATTACATTTCCTCTCCCTAATTTTCCTCTGCAGATTCAGCCAAGTACAATCATTAGGTCTCTTTTGCCAAAGTGTTCTCTTGTGCAGTGCGGAGCAGCTGCCATACTTCTCACCAGAAGCAGCTGCAGTGAAGTGCAAGGAGACCAGATTGCCTTACAGGAGTGTGAGACTAAAGCAGGATCAGATCCTTCAAAGCAAGAGGTGATTTTGAAATGGAAGAGGTGATTTTGAGATCTGTGCCCCTTCCACCGTGCTCAGTGCCTACTCAGTGCACCAAAATGGCTTGATGAGTGTTGAACACAGGCAGGTTCCTGTCAGCTGGGTCAGAGCCGGGGCAGAAAGCAACAAGGGATAGGACCAAGATGGAGAAGTACCAAAGGGTGGACCCTCCACTGATGGGCACCAGAGATTTTTAGGTCTGAACTGGCATGGGTGGGAGGAGGAGCCATGCACAGAGCCCACCCTGTGAGCCTGGGTACCAGGAAAGACAGCAGCAGCTGCAGGGAGCCAAGCCTGCTGAAGGTGATTTTCTTACAGCCAGCTCAGGAAGCCACTATGACTTAACAGCCAGTTGTACAAAATGGGCCTGAAGTGCCTTTAGCACAGCCTGAGTCCTAACAGCACCCGAGCTGTCCCTGAAGCCTCCCCTGACCCTGCTCTGCATTTAAAATTAATTCCAGGGAGCATTATATTCCGGACAAAGCGGAACAGAATTAGATTTAGGAGAGAGCAACTGAGGTGACTGCCCAGGGCCCAAAACTAGAGGGGAGCCCCACTAATCCACATCAGACAGCAGCTAAAGTCAGCCCTTCCAAGGGGGGCAGGGACGAGGTGACCAAGCCCTGCCTGTGCCCTGTGCCCCAGAATTTAATGCCGACTGTGCAGCAAGAGAAGGTCAACATAAGCAGGGGAGGCGAGGAACAAAGACCCCACACAGGATAAGAGTGAGGTGACTTGAACATTTACAGGCTCCCTCCGAGCGGGGGGGG
>VWZW01007328.1:431175-449533 GCA_013397115.1 Edolisoma coerulescens | reverse complement strand
CCCCCCCGCTTCCTCCCTCCCTACAGACAATCTTCTGGTCCTGCTAATTTGTTACTTCCTATGTAAAAGCCTTTTCTTCCTGCATTCTCCCCTTTCTCTAAGAAAAAAATACAGGTTAGGTTTTTCCAAACCTGGTCTCCTGGGTTCTTTTGGCATGCCCTTCAAGGACTTGTCACTGTGAACTCCTGGGGGAAAAAAAGTAACCTCATTATGCTCCTTTTCCATATATAACACTTCACCCTCTTGCCCCTACCAAAGCGAGAAAGGAAATTAATACTCAAAAATACTGGGCTTTCAGCAGTGTAGGAAACAAAATTCTCCCACAAACCTGGCTGATTTCCATCACTGCCCAGGTGGTCTTCACTGCTGGGTGCTACTCTAGTGACAGCAATCCCAAGCCCATCAATGATGCTCTTGTGGCAGTCCCTGTCTAGTACTGCTCCCTTATTTTCCGAGGGAAATGGTGAGTGTTCTTCCCACCAGGTGGGTCACTGGAACTGAAGGTGGAACACACCTACGGCCCCTGCAGAGCCTGGCAGGGAGCACCTGCTGAGGAGAGCCAGGTCCCAGGGGCAGAGAAGAAAAAAAGTGAGATAAAAGTTCTCTTTGCTCTCCTGCTTCAGGGTGTGGTAGTGGTGGAGTTACTAAATCGAATCACACCTGGCCATATCTGAGACCTGTGCTTATACCCCCTTTCTGTCAGAGCCCACTGCATGCCCAGGTTCTTGCACATATGAAGGAACACAGAAAGGGCCATAGGTAAAACACTAGCCTAGGGCAGGTGGGGCCTGCCTTCAAATCCTTGTCCAGCAACACACTTCTTCCATGGCCTCAAAAATAACCTACAGGCAACAGGTCTTTGGCCCTCAGAGCAGGTCCCACAGCACTGTGGCAGGTGCCTTCCTCATCCCACACGGGGCCGCAGAGCACCACTGAGTGCAGGCCACTCAAAGAACATCACATATGGAGACATCTTAAATGCCTACACAGCCCTTGACACAGGTTTCACAGTTCCACACACACTTGGAGACCCACATCCAACATCGTGATAAATGACTTGGATGCAGGATTGGAATCCTGATCAGGTTCACAGATGATACAGAACTGGGAGGAGCTGTCAACTCCCTCGATGGCAGGGAGGCCCTGCAGAGCGACCTGGACAGATTAGAGGGCTGGGCAGTCACCAACCATGTGAAGTTCAACAAGGGATGGTGCCGGATTCTGCACCTGGGATGGGACACCCCTGGATGAACGGACAGACTGGGAATGAGAGGCTGGAAAGCAGTGCCAGGGAAAGGGACCTGGGGGTCCTGGTCGATGGCCAGTTGGACATGAGCCAGCAGTGCCCTGGAGCCAGGAGGGACATCCCTGTCCTGGGGGCACCAGGCCCAGCATGGCCGGCCTGGCCAGGGAGGGGCTTGTCCTGCCCTGCTCTGCACTGGGACAGCTTCACCTCAAAAATCATGTGAAGTTTTGGGTGCCACAATATCGGAGAGAAATAAAGCCATTAAAGAGTGTCCAGAGGACGGCATGAGGATGGTGAAGGGCTGTGAGGGGAAGCTTGTGAGGAGCAGCTGAGGACACTTGGTCTGTTCAGCCAGAGGAGACTGAGGGGAGACATCGCAGTTACAGCTCCTCATGAGGGGAGGAGGAGGGCCAGGCCCTGAGCTCTGCTCTCTGGGACCAGGGACAGGACCCGAGGGAATGGCTGGAGCTGTGTCAGGGAGGTTTAGGCTGGGTATCAGGAAAAGGTTCTTCCCCCAGAGGGTGCTGGGGCACTGAACAGGCTCCCCAGGGAATGGGCATGGCCCCAAGGCTGCCAGAGCTGCAGGAGCGTTTGGACAACGCTCTCAGGGATGCACAGGGTGGGATTGTTGGGGTGTCTGTGCAGGGCTGGGAGTTGGACTTGATGATCCTTGTGGGTCCCTCCCAGCTCAGCATATTCTGTGATTCTGTGACATTAGGCCACACATGCCAAGTGCAGGCCTGTACCTCCTGCCCCAGCTCCCCTGCCCAGTCTTCTACAGAGACAGTTTTTAGCTGGGTGCCAACACTGATAGTGGATCGCAGTGATTTTGCTCTCTCAAATTTGCAGAAACAGCAAAACATCCCATCCTTCTCACCAGTTTCACAGGCTTTGCTGACCAACATTCCCACAGCATTTGCTCCTTCCACTCTTCTTTCAAGGAAAGTATAACAGGGTAGATTTCTTACAGGGCTTGGCACGGACTGTTGGACATAAGGTCCCAGTAAAGGTTTTGAAAAATAACTTCCAGTGAGTCAGAGCCACATGACTTTGCCTGGTCTCCCATCCCCACCCCAGTGTTGTCCTCCAGCCTTGTGTGCCACTGTGTCATCTCCCAGGCCACAAGAAATGTCTAGAGAAACAGTAGTGGTGGCAGCAGCAGCAGCTATTTCCTAGCTCAGGAAGCACAAACTTATGGGCTTTTTTTCATGGTAAACAGCTGCTTCCTCACTTGTGCTGAGAGAAAGTCCTTCCAAAGCTTTTCTTTTTAACTTCTGTAGCAAAACAAAATGAGAAACAGAGACAAATGTGTGAAGCTGCCTTTGATTTTCTGCAGTGGCAGCAACCAACCAGGGAAAAAAAAAAAAGAAAAAAAAAGGAAAAAGAAAAGAAAAAGAAAAAGAAGAAAGATAAAACCCAGCATCGACTATAGTGTTCCTCCGGGCAGAGAAGAATGCTGGAGGTGGTATATGCCAGGATGACATCAGGGGAGTGATGCAACTGATCTGGTGCCAGGAATCCTGTGCAGCAGGGAGCTGTGCAGCTCTATGTATGTAGAGAAGGGTGTACATTTTCATACATAAAACTTGCAGTTCAGAGCACACAGACCCAAGATGAGGAGCACAGAGAGCGAGTGCACACTTTGCCTGTGTGTCTCACTTAGGTGGAGCAGGGAACTCTGCATATCAGAGGTCACCCAACACTTTTCCATGAGAAGAATGTGTTTCAGTTTGTGTTCAACTTTGCCAGATTTCAACTGTTTGGGCTGGATTTTTTCCACGCTTGCTGCCTACCCCAGGCTAAGTGGTTTTTGGGAAAGCTTCAGCAAAATGATTCAGTTGCTTCTCAGCACAAGGCTAGGGAAAAAAAACACATTTTGACCCTGTTACAGACTATATGTATGAAAAAAGCTGTTTGGGGGATTCTGTGATGGCTCCACACACTGGAAAAGAAATGTGGCATTTGTGCCATCAATACCAGACCTCCTGCCACCCCTGTGTTATTTTCCCCAAATCAGCAACATTATAAGCTTTCCAGAAACCTCAGTCTGTGCAGACTCAGGGGAGAGTTTTTAGGATTTGAAAACTCCACCTGTGTGTTTTAACCATGAGCCTGGATCATGGTGGAAAGAAGGAAGATGTCTCATTTGAATTAAGGGATGCAGGGAAGCGATGGATAAACTATGAGGGGCCTGTCTTCCCAAGCTCTGGGCTCTCCAAAAGCTTCTGGCTCACAAAAGGTGAGCTGCTGCCAACCAGTCATTCCCCAGAAGAGAAGCAATGCCCACTCACATGCTCAGCCTCTGCGTTTGTCAAGCACTGCACAGCAGATCTTCCATTAATGGTGGTTAACCATTGCCACAAGAAAACAAAAGGACGGGACTGTCCCTCTGGAGCAGGAACTTGAGTCTCATCTCCACCAAGAGCAAACCCCACCAGAGCATGGGCTTCCTCCAAGGGATCTCTCCAGAGAGAGGCTAGCCAAGAGAAATATGCCCCTGATGCCTCTGGCTGCCTTAGGAAAGATGTTCTGGGAAACCCGCTGAGCCTGGGACTCAGGAAATCCTCCACACAACACAAACGCAGAGACAGTTTGCTTTGGGGAGTTTGGTTTCTCTTTTGTTTTTTCTCATTTAAGAACACTAACTCTATATCCACGAAATCCTAAGCAGAAAGTGAAGGTGACAAAGCCAAGCCTGGAACAGTTAAGAAAACCAGCAGGAAAATGAGCTTGTGTTTGTGTCCCTTCCCTATGCACATTTAAAAATGTGTTTTCACGTGACATGATCGGGTATCAATATCACAAAATATTGCTTGCACTGCTCTGGATGGTTTTTGCACACAAACAAGAATTAAGACAAGCTGCACTGATAAGTATTATCATGGGACTATCCTTACAAGTGACACTGAGTTTCACAATTCAGTTCCAAATACCTCTACTTCAGTAAGTAAATCAATAGGAAGAAAAATTAGTGCAAAGAGTTGAGCAAAGCAAAAACTCCCATTACCTCGACAAAGAAATACCTAATTTATACAAAAACATCATGGTAACAGCAGGAAATATCCTGTCAATTGATATAAATCCTCATTATCTCATCCTAATCCCATTCAAAATTAGAAGAATGCTCTAATCAGAATCTGCAAGAAAAACTGAAGAGGTAAAGGATAATGAGATAGTTCTGTGAGAAGTCTTTTGGCATGGAAACATGTTACAAATCTGACATGGAATTCAGAAAAAATTGACTATCTTCTGGTAGTACATCCATTCATTTTTGTGAAGAATTAATAAAATTGTCAGAAGGCAGGAAGCAGAACTGGAAGTACAGCTGGTGCTCCTGTGCATTTGCTGAAGAAAGAATTGATGTGAACACCTTAAATACCAGCATTTTTCCTTCTGAATCCTCCTTCTGAAGGGTTTCCCCATCCAACATGATTGGAAAAACATAAGCCAAGCTCTTTACTTCAAAAATCCATTAATTGGTAAAGAAAGGCGGAAAACATGTGCTATTGATTATGTAATTTATGTGTTATGATGTCCTGGTGGGCTGACATGCTTGGTGGTGACCTTAGCCTTTGAAATGGTGGATTATACAGTATAAATCTCCCTCCAGAAGAAGTGGACATTTCTTAGAGAAAATCTTTCTATTAATATGTCACAGCTTATGACTGCTGAATGTATTCTTGGTCTAACCTCGAAGGAAGAGAAAATGGGAGGACATCTGTAATTCTCTAACTAAAACAACAAGCCAAAATCCCTCAGTGGCATTTCTGCAGATGTTCCAGGCAGGGAAAATGTGGCCACTTTATCTTGACTCAAATTAAAGTGAGTGGGCATCTGGATTCCTTTCCGGAAGAAAAGACTTACACATTTGCAGCTATGAAAGGCGTGCAAGGTGGAGAAGACTCTGTGTTTGATATATCTAAGTGAGACACTGTTTTTCTCTGACAAAAAAAATGCCTCAGATTTTCCCTTCCAGTTAACATTTTCTCTGGCCATGGCACTGCTGTTATCTACCCTTCCCTGCCTTTTGGGAACATCTGGGTAACCGATGCCAGTGTTAATAATATCAGAATAACAAATCTCCTACAAACAGGTCCAATCCTCTGCAAAATTTCAGGCTGGTTTCCTGCAGAAATCAGCAATTATACAGCCTGTGGGTGGGTCCATACTACTGGTGATCTGCCCTTCCCCTTCACCCTTCCAGGAGCTTTTCAGCAGCCCAGGGAATTTCCATCAAATGTGCCAGAGGGGCAGTTGTATCCAAGGCTGCAGGAACCCTCACACTTTGTTCAAGTGGATGACAAGGAAAAGAAACATTAATGATGGACTCACTAAAATAGCAAAAAAACCCACCTTGCCCCTAATTAGGTATCAGAGACTCTACACAGCAGAGGGCAAGCAGGCTTATCTCCACCCATGGCAGAACAACTTGCTCAGCAGGATTTTTCTATTTTTATTTTTAATATAAGGAAACCTGCAGTGAATGTTCTGATGGACATAGAGATCAAGAAAAAAAAACCCACACAGAAATGTGTGTGTGCTCCTTCAGCAACACCTGCACAGTTATCTAAGAAACAACAATCTTTTTATTCTTCATTCCATCTTCTCCTTGACTAATTTTGTTCTTTAATTATGACTCCTGGCAACCTGCAGTACAAATGAGGATTTTCCTCCTTTAGGTAATGCATGTTCTTGGCTCTGAGGAGGAGGCTTGTCTGTCAAAACATTAGCTGTCTCTTTTATATGTTAAGTATTAATTCTATTTATCTTCGAATTCTTTTGAAATACTGGAGGCATTCTTCCCTGTATTGGAATGCAACAAGTGCTTAATTTCAGGTTTTCATGTTATTCTTGCTCAGATACGAGGCCAAAAGCAAGTAATTAAGTTCTCATTTAAGCCCCATTTCCTTAAATACCTATTCTCTTACCACACACAGCCTCTTTACCAGCCCCACGCTCTTCCACAGGAGGCAGGAGCAGGTGGCCCATGGGGACAGCTGCAACCACAACCTCATTTCAGATGGCCTGTAACCACATTATTATTATTCCACCGTTTACTGGGTAACACTGAGGCACGTGTTAATGTGTGGCAGAACAAAGGACTTATTGGTCCCTCAGCAGGGAAAGAATTTCTTGTTCCTGATGTAAAGGAAGGAGTTAACAGCTCACCACCACCTGGCACAGAGGTCCTTTTCCCCTGCTAGGCAAAGACAGTGACAGCCTGTAGCTACACCTGGAGCCATGGCAGGTCTGTGCTTCCCTTCCAGCAGGAATAAAATCAAGGGTTGAATCTGGACTGGTACAAGGAAAACCAAGAGTCATAGGTGATTTGTGTGCTCTGTGCACTCAGGGCCAGAACCAGCACTGGGATTTTGGCAGTGTAGGACCACATTGACCCTATGCTGGCCCTCCAACAGCTGCTGGCATTATTCTTCTCCTCTCCTGAGGGCTTCTCCCTGTGAGCCAAAGAAAGGGAGCTCCTGCATTTCTTGCTGACAAAGGCATCACTTCATAAACTGGATGAAACCACCACTTGGTTTTGTTCTGCCAAAGGAACAGACAGCAGAGGGAATGTGGTCACAACCAGCCTTCTCACAACTCCCACAGAGACCACAGAAGATGCAACTTCAATGCTTTGAGCTACCCAGGACCCCAAACCCTAAAAATGCATTTGAGGCACCGCAAGAAGCAGGTAAAACTTTGGCAAGAGGCACAAAAATAGAGCCCTGTATCCACAGCAACACAAGCACACAAGAACTCCAGCACGTCCCTTTCTCAAGGCCACAGCAAAGCTCTCCCCAGAACTAAGGACGGATGCCCGAAGGGAAAAAAGCATTTCAGAAACACTTTCCTACACCCTTTGGAGGGGAAGGCCTCCACGCCTCCTGCCTTGTGCCACCTTCCCGTTTTCCCGAGGGGCCGTCCGCCCTGCCAGGAGCGCAGCACCACGGCGATGAATCCGTGTTTTCCATTGCAAGGAGGAACATGACTCACAGTCCCCACCAAGACCCAGTGACTTGTGGTATCCAAAGCAAACACAGCCAGCGAGGCTTTTCAACAAACAGTCAACAATCTCCTGCTAGCTGTCCACCCCATGAAATGCCACAGTTTAAGGTTTTTTCCTCACTTTGTCCCTCGCCGTTGCCTTCCCTCATTCATTCTCAAAGAGGACAGTTATAAGCAGAGTCTAAGCATAACCTCACCTTCCCACCCAAGCTAAGCCTAGAAGAGTCTGTGGAGGCCTGAACATCCTCCTCAGTTTCCATCACATGTCCCAGTGCCTGTTGGATGACACTGCTAGGAATACCCAGAAAGAAACTAAATCCTCATCTCCTTCAGGAAACTGCTTTGATTTTAGTGATTTTAGTAACCCCATCTCCCCTGCAGAGCTGGGGAGGGAAACAGCTTTGCACAAAGACCGTGATGAGCAATACAGGAGCTCGCTGCTGTGCCAAAGAGGACACTTAGAGCCTCAGCTCCAGCATCTGGAAGCCACCAGCCCACAGCCACCAGCTTCATCACATAGCCTGACAGTCTCCACTGTCACTTGTCCTGAGTGACTCGGGAGTTCAGGAGAAGGAGGAGGAGGAGAGCAGGAGAGCAGGCAGTGACAGTCCTCTGGGCTGCAATACCAGCCAGGTGAGGTCAGCATCCTCAGGCATCATCGGGAAGGGCACTGACACACAACCATCATTGATAAGAGAGGACTTCATGCCTTTCCCTCATCCCCCCCAGCTCACCCACACAGCCAGCAGGCCACTGCACACAGGTTGTGGACAGCTGGTATCAGCAAAAAACAATCTGCAGTGAGTTTTTAACCTTTGCTGACATGATCTTCAAGACTAGCAACTTGCTTTGCAGTATCTGCAAAAGGAGGTAGGGAGAAAGTCTGAAACTGCTTCATTCTGGCCATCAAACAGCAATCACATGTTAACGACTTTCAGTTTATTCCCTGTGGTACCTGGTTCAGATTTGTGAAACCAGGAATGCTTGCTAATATGTTTTCAGATTAAATGGACCTTTTCTTTTCTTAATGTATGTGCCTAAAAATAACAGGAGTTGCACAGTCATGTCAAGAGATTAAATTACCCTAAAGTCTGCAGAGGGATTACAGCTGTCTGCAAACAATAGGTGCATACTTTATTCAGCAATGGTGTGCTTAGTCAAGACAAATTTGAGTGGTCATGAAGACTGCTTTGTTTCTCTCTCAGTGCTTGTGAAAAGCTGCATAAAAACACAGTGCTGTGACTGGCCTGACATCCATGAACAAGTCTTGTTTCAGCAGTCACCCTGCACAAAGCAAACCCAAAAATCAATAAAGCCATGCAGCAGGTTCCAGGTTTGACTTTCCAAAGGGCTGTCGTGCTCAGCAAAGCGTGTGATGTACAGCCACACACATCCACACCCACACCTGCCTGACAGTTCGTATTACAGAGCCATTATCCCACCAAACTAAGTTACAGAGTGACATTTTCCCTTACTGAATTCTCAGTCTTTGCCCTCCTGGCAATTTTTTGCAAAGTCTGAACCCAGTGCCAGCATCTCCCAGGAGTGACAGAGGGATACCTTCAGGAAGATCTCATGGGAGCAAGCCAGCCATGCTCAGTGCTCCTGAGCTTGACACCTCAGCAGCATCCCATGCAAAGCAGGTACCGAGGAACTTGAGGCACCTCCAGATACAGGCGACAGACAAACAGAGTTTTAAAGACAGACATTTGGGATTTAGGCACCTAACATGAGAAGTCAGGCTCTGGCTCCGGTCTCTTAATACATTAACCTGCCACCTCCCTCACAGCCAGAGGCAGCCACTCAGGGTGGGGCACATACCAGATGCTCAGGAGAAACAGGGAAAAGCCCTTAATATCAACACAAACCACCAGCAAGAATGGCTTTGGATTCAGAGGTCAGGAGCAGGTCAGATGAGAAGTGTTGAGTAAACAAGGACATCTTGCAGAGAATAAAAAGACATATCTGGATATGGAAGAAACCACTGAGAACAAAAGGTGGCAGAAGGGTAACACAAAGGCATTTGAGCATTTGCAGGACTCGGTGCTTCCCTGGAATGACTCAGCCCTGCCCAGTAAGGCCTCTGCAACACAGCACTCCATCCTGCTCTGGAGGCAGGTTAGCCTGGACTTCAAACTCTGCATTTACCTGAGCTCCAAGTCAGCTCAGAAGTGCAGCAAAAAGATTGAGGGGTTGGAGCCAGACAGGACAGCGACCTCCCTCCTTCCCAGGGACTTCAGGCCAGGAGGAGGTTCACACACAGCAGCTTTATTGTGCCTCTGCTTCATCCCCACTTGCTGTGTATTCTCAGTGAGAAGGGGCTGGTGGAGCAGCTGAACCTTGCAAGGCTTCTGCCAGCAGAGTCCCCTCTGGGAAGGGAATTTGCTGCTACCCATCTCCAGCCAAAATCTCACCCTCTCTGCTGATACTCATTTGCTCAGAAAAGTTCACTTCAAAGGCAACAGCTGCTCTTCAAAGAGGCAACAAACTGTAGGGAAGTGGAGAATCAGTGGTCTCCCCAGCCTTGGCCACAGTTCCTGCAAGTCCTTGGAGGGGCTTTGGCCCAGATTGCAGAGCAATTGCAGGGCAGAGGGAAGAGATGGAGGGGACGGGTTGTTTGCCAATTTTCTTAAAGAAGGAAAACCTTTACCCTTTCTTTGGACAGTCCCATTTATCATTTTTAATCTGTTTCAGGGCAGATTAAAGATACAGTGTTACCTACCTCCACTGAGATCCCACAAAAAACACCAAAGGCATCTGTCAATTCTGAGTATTCTTGTAAAATTACAGACATCCTGCCTCTGGTGCGGTACTAATGAAAAAGTGAAATATGGTTATTTGCCCCTCATTTGACCAAAGAAATACAGTAATTCTTTGTGGCTGGTGCAAAAAGCAGAAAATAAAGTTCAGATTCTTCCGCATAATCCTGGTGTCCTCAGTTTCTTTTGGTCTTTTGAGATTGCCACCCTAGGGTACCATCAGATATTAGTGAAAGGTCATACATGACAATAAATTATCTGTCTCCAGACAGAGGGAAACTCTGGCAGCCTGAAAGAACTCCATCATCCTGTGTGCTGTTTTATGTGTCATATATGAGAAAACTTCACACTTATCAGGCTTCAAAACCAATGCAAACAAACAAAAAACAAAAAAATATTTATGCATCATGGTTTCTTATAGCTTTTCTGCCCTGTTTCTGTTCACTGACCTCCCAAAAAATTTGCATTTGATCAAGGACTTCAAATTCAGGTGGTCCCCCCATCTCTCTCCCTGTACTCTCCCACCCTTTTCTTACAGTGTACCTAGAACAGCGGCTACGTTCCCGTACGATTACTCAAGTCCCGTGTTCTGTAAGTAAATGCCCTAATGAAAGTCCCATCACCACAGAGGTTCACAGGCTCCGTTCAAAGTACTGATCATCAGGGGGCCAAGAGGAACACACCAATTTTTGGTTTACAGAGCTTTTCCAAGGAGCACGGCAGCATCCTCAGCACTGAGATTTGTACCAGGAAAGGTCTAACAATGGCCGTGGGATTTCTGAATCACAGTTTCTCAGCTCATCAGATAAAACACTAACTCGTATATCATTTTTAGCCTCCATAATTTCTCCACAGTTACAAAACATTGTTTCACCAAACAATATTTTTAGTCTTTTTTAGAAGGCACACAGAATCTAGAGAAAGAGCAATTCAGTGCACTGAACTCTTCAGCCAGTGAAGAGACACTGAAGAGCAAGCACAAAGCACTCTTACTCAAAGCAAGTACTCACAACAAGCCCTTCATTTGGGGGCTTCTTGCAAAACCCATGCATGACATCCAGGAACTGAAAAAATCCCTCTCAGAAGTCTCTGGCTGTTTGGAAAGAAGCAGACCCAGCCTGAACCCGAGGTACAGCAGCTCTGTCTCTCACGTTTCCCGCCTCAGCAGCACTGCCACGAGCACATCTGGTACCCCCTAACTCTGAAGTGATGGGTCACTTACTTATAAAGCACCACAACCATGCAGCTTTACCCCAAAAGGGCTTCTGCTGCATGTTTATTACCTCTCGGTGCTCTCTCCACCAGATATTTTTCATTTTCTAGAAAAATATTTCTCTTTTCTAGCCCAGATCGGTTTGTAACACCCACGCACCCGACCACAGCATCTGAGCAGCTTCCAGAGTTGCATTCAGCAATATGCCCAACATTTATCACATGTGGTTTGCTTGCTCACTCCCATGCTCTTGCCCAGGGAAGGTCTGTGTGTTCAGTGCCCTGTTTCATTTTGGCATTTTATTTTTAAGGTGCTTCTGGATCTTTTCTAGCAAAGAGAAATCAGCACCAGGAAGCATACCTTAAACAGAGAGCAGAAAGATGGAAATGTGGGATTCTCCTTGGTGCAATTTCTGCCATTTGGTCTTGGACTGGTCCTTGAGAAACTGTCTGTCTCCTGGGCAGGTAAGTTTAATGGCTCGCCTTGATCTGGAATTGTTTATGATGATTGTGGAACAGATTGCCCAGAGAGGCTGCAAAAGCCCCATCCCTGGAAACATTCGAGGCCAGGTTGAACTGGGCTCTGAGCAACCTGACCTAGTTGAAAACGTCCCTACTCATTGCAGGGGGGAGGGGGGGGGTGTTGAACTAGATGATCTTTAAGTCTTCTCCATCCAAAACCATCCCGTGATTCTACGATCCCTTCTGAAAGGCAGAGGTTTGAAATTCAGATTTTTCATAGATAGGAGATGTTCAAGCCAGCGAGAACCTGGAACACAAAGACAGAAGACACAAGTTTGACGCAACTCTTCTATCCCAAGCCATTGCAATAAGAAACAGAGGGCAGGTAAGAAGCAACAGTGATTCCTTAAATCCCAGTAAACCACCAGCCAGCAAAGCCCCCTGCAACATCCTTGTTAACCACCACGGATGAATGAGGGCAATGCAAACTGCTCCACTGCTCTTCAGGAGAAGAACCAGAGACCCTCTTTCTTTTTTGTGCTGAACACAATAACTAAATAAAACACCATCAGGATCATTGTTTTCAGACAAGAACTACGCTTTAAGGAGAGAGTGGCAGGTAGGACATGATGTGGTGGCACCAAGAGCAATTTCAAGCAAATGGGGCAGTACAAATACAGATTAAATGGAGCAGTAAATGGCATCAGGAGGGAGTGATGCAGTGAGGTGTAGAAATTAGAGGTATGCTTTTAGTTAGATTTTAAATAAGTATAGCAGAGGACTTAACCTGCTACAGTGAGGTTTGCTGGTCTTGGAGACTTCCACATCCTAGGACCTGAACTGATCAGTTCTGTCAAGCTCTTCTTTTCAAAGATCTGGAAGGAGAGAGGAAGGATGAAAGGAAAGGGGAAAAAAACCCCAAAACAGGCTCAGTCCTTAGCATCTGGGACACTCATCTCAGAACAATGTTCTAGCTCCTGCCCAAAAGATTTCTACTCAATGCACTTTTTTTTTTTTAGTGTGAAGCAGTTCACAAGGACAGCAGGACCCAGGCAAGCCAAGAATACAGCGCCCAGAACACTCTCCAGAGAGAAAAGAAACTTGGTAAGAAGAGGTAATTAATGTCTGCAAATTAGTGGGTGCTCTCACCACTCAGTGACTGCAAAAGGGGTAGAGATGAGAGAGGTGAAAGGAAAAGTTATAAAAGGGGGCTGCAAAGCAACTTTTTCTTTTGAAACAGAGCAAGTGCCTTTGCTACAGAGATCTGTCAGGAAAGGCACAGTGAGAGTACCTATTCCACCAGCCTGCAGCTCCAGAAACCACTGCTGCATGTTCCTCTATCTTTGCATCCAGTGCACCAGGCCACTTTCCCACAAAAAATGAACAACTGTGACTCAGCAGATCTCTCTGGAACAGCTCCGTGATGGAGATCCCCTGGCAAACAACACAGAAACTTCAGGCCATCGACACCAGCCTCTATTTCCCCAGCTAAGCAGCTCTCAGGTCATTTGTGGAGTAGATTTTGACGGCCAGAGATGTGAGGAGAAATCTGGAAGACAGAGCCCTGGGCTGCAGCACCAGAGGCTGGCCAGCACCTTCCAGCAAGGCTCGTAACCATAAGATGGGCAGCAGTTGTCCCACACAAGGCTTTAATTTTTGCTTTACTGCAAGGAACAAGCAAGACACACCAGCTCCCAGGCTGTGATTTCATGGAAGTGCAGCCAGCTTGCTCCTTCCCACCTGCTGTGCTGGCCAATCTCTCGGTGCCAGCTGCGTGAGGAGTGAGACCAGAAATGGATCCAGCTGGGGAGAAAAAAATATCAACACACAAACCAACAACAAAGAAGGGAAGGTGATAAATCTCTGCAAGATCCATTCCCGACTGCAGTTCCTGAACTAACTTCACCAGCAGTGCCAGGGGCAGGAATGAGTGGGCTGGATGAGGAAGGAAGGGGATGCCTAAACCAGCATTTCAGCAGTACTGAGAATCACAGAATCACAGAATGGTTCAGGCTGGAAGGAACCACAAGTGGCTCATCTGGTCCCACCTCCCTGCTCCAGCAGGGCCATCCCAGAGCACACGGCACAGGATTGTGTCCAGATGGTTCTGGAATATCTCCGGTGAGGAGACTCCACACTCCCTCTGGACAATCTGTTCAGTGCTCAGTCACTGCCCAGGAGAAGAATTTCTGCCTCCTGTCCAGCTGGAACCCCCTGGGCATCAATTCTTGCCCGTTCCTCTGGTGCCATTGCTGGGCCCCACGGAGCAGAGTCTGGGCCCTGCTCGGAGCCCTCCCTGCAGACAGAGACACCCAGGGCTGAGGGCCCCTCTCAGCTGGGGCTCCTCTCAAGGCTGAAAAGCCCCGGCTCCCTCAGCCTTTCCTCATCAGAGAGATACTCCAGTCCCTTGATCAACTTTTTGGAGCTACTGCCTCTGTTGCTTTCATCCAGACTGGCAGCTCAGGACTTACAGGCCTTACACGACTGGCTTACCCAGCTCCACCTGTTTGCAAACACCAAGCCCTGTTTTGCATTACTTGTGCTCAGATGAAGACAGCATTGCTAGAAAAACACGCTATATATTAATTCTTCCCCAGCCCAGGAAGAGAAGCACCCAACTGATCATCAGCCCCAGGTACAGCCCAGGCAGGAGTCAACAACCATCCAGCTGACAGCAGAGGCAAGATGCTAAAGAGCCCTGACCCTCAAGAGATGGTTTCTGAAGCCATTGTCATTGCAGTGCTACAGAACCAGTTTGGAGGAAGAACATAAAGAGAATAAAAGGCAACTGAAACCAATGGAGTGGATGAAAACACCCTGCTGACTTGTCCTCCAGCACCAATAACACTCTAATTCTCTGCTCTGCATCAGTGCCCAAGATTCATCTCCTCCTAAAGGAAATAAGCTACTTGATTTACTACACCAAGGGCTGTCACAAATTCACATGCTAGCAATTGCAGCTAAAGGAATCCCCACATGCTGGATCTTTTAATGAGAAAACATGAAAGGTTGTTGCTTCTTAGCTTCCCTTGGCAAATGGCTGTGACACAGGAGGAGATTTCCCAAATAGGGGAAGAGAAGGTGAGAGAGAGTTTGGCTGTGGTCAGTCGAGTGGCTCTGTGAGCTGAGCCAGTAGAGGTCTCTCTTCCACTAATAAAAATAAATAAATATCTATATTCATCTGTCCTCACTTGGGATCCCCAGTCTCGAACCAGAATAAAATATATACATCCGGCAGCCAGCAGCTCAGACGGGAACACTTTGTTCCAGAAAAAAAAGTTTAAAAAAAGGAAGCTGGTGTGGTGTACCAAGTTACCAAGCTCACAGTATCAACTTCAGGCTTCACATCTGGTAGGAAAAAATTCACAGTACAGTCAGTCCCAGACCTCCAGCTTCTCTCCCCAAAGAAAGTGAGTACCACAGTTGCAACTGTGCTTGCTGGGAAACAGCCATCTGCTTGCAGAGCTCTTCCAGCCTGCCCAGGTAGCAGCGGATAGGAGCCCTTTCTGCACTTGTAGCTGCCTGGTTTCGCTCTGGGTAGAGCCAGGCATGACAGAAAGGCTTTATCAGGCAACAGTTGGATTTTTGGCCTCCATGTAAAGCACTGCTGGGTCTTTGTGGGAGTAGCGTCTGGAGCACACAAAATGGGGTGTCTGCCCACGACTGGAATCCTTGCTTGAAGCCTCAGATGTGAGGCCAAGGATAAAACTGGAATGAAACTAATGTTCCTGCCTGCTGTCTCCTCCAAACAGCTGCAGGCGCAGTAGGACAGCCAGGTATAAAAGCCTGAGCTGGCACAGCCTGTCTTTGCGGATGGGGAACGCTGAACCACAAGGTGTGCTGCTCCCTGCTTCCAGGCAGAGCCGGCTGGCAGGTGCCAAAGCTGCCGGGAGGAGCGGGGCAGCCCCTGCCAGCACAGCAGAGCACAGCAAAACACAGCACAGAACAGCACAGCACAGAAGAACACAGCACAGGAAAACACAGCACAGCACAGAAAAACACAGCACAGCACAGAACAGCACAGCACAGCACAGCCTGCCACAAGCACCCATCCTGGTCAGGCTGGGCCACGGACTGGTATCCCCCACTCCAGTGACATCCCACAATGTGTCAGCTGCAGCAGCAACTTTTCCAAAACCCGGAGCCAGGGAACTGCCCCCAGAGGCCTGAGAGCAGATCCCCACAGGATCCCTCAACAGCAAACAAACTGCTTTCGCCCATGGCTCGTGGAGAACCTGTGGATCAGCAGGTTAATTAAAATGGGGAGGGTACACACAGCCAGGCACAGCTGGAAAATGGGGGCATTCCAGAGGGGTTACCCCAACCCCATCCTCAGTGCCAGCAGAGTGCAAGAGCAGTGGGGAGTGGGCAGGAGCTGCCTCATCTCACAGGGCAGGCACTCCACTGCTGCACAGCTGCACCCCTGGCTGGGGTCAGGGCATAAGGAAAAAGGCAAAGCAGCTGAGTCTGCTTAACTCGAGTACATCCCAGTGGCAGACAGACCTGTGTGAACACAAGCTGGCCCCTCTGGAAGCAGAGGAGTTCCATTATCTTACAGCTCCACTGTGGACGAGGCACACACTCTGGCACTGTCCCATGAAAGGACAGGCATCACCCCGGTCTTCTCCACCCGTCCTGTGAAGCCATCACATTCCATACTGCTGCTCCTAAGCAGGGAGCTGCAGCTCCAAACTCTCCGAGGCCTGTTCACCTGCAGCAGTGGCAGCTTTGTTTCCTCCAGGGAGAAGCAGAGAGTGTGATGCTGGTTTGTTTTTAGGCAGTTGCACTTTGTATATTATCATTATATATTAATATGTTTGTTTTATTTTTTCTTATCATTATTAATTTTATATTATAGGAAAATATACCTTTGCTTGCTTTTTAAGTGAAGTGATTTGGGAATTATTTTTATTAAAAAGAAAAAAAAACAGAGAAGAAAAATATATTCCCCTCTATTTTTTGGCCTAATTTTGAGTCCTGCAATGACTGATGTGGGCAAGACAGAAAGCAGGCAGCGAGAGGAAAGGCAGACAAGCTGCCTGGATGGAGGAGGTGGCTGAGCCTGGATGAAGCACAGCAAACCACAAGTGCAGATACAACCCACCCAGCAGGAAAAAAATGCCTTTTTTCAGCTCCATAAGTAAATGAAACATCAAAGGGGGGAGGGGGGGAAAATCAGTATTAAAAAAGCACAGAAAGTCTTCAGGGTTTTTCCAGTAAAATGAAAGCAGAAAATATCTAATTTGGGGACAGAGCAAAACAATTCATACAATATAATCTTATTATTTTACTGCAGATCACACATTTTGTTAAAGTCATTATATTGTGGTCTTTTTATTTAGGAGAGTATTTAAAAGCAACAATAAATGAGGATAGTAAATTACTTTTCCATTTATAAAGAAAGAGACAAAATGCTCTAAGATGTTGAAACAAGACATGTTGACATTTCTGAAGTGGAATGTTTTCTTTTGAAAATGAAATTCGGTTTTTTTCAGCTGAAGCTACTGTTAGAAAGTAACTGACTTTTAGATACAATTAGATGGGGACAAAGCCGTCGAAGCAAAAGAAAACTGTTTATTAGCAACGATTCAGCTGAGGCGGGGGTACTCCTCCGTCCCCCGAGAGCCGAACACACACACTCTCCAACAAAATGGCAACTTTTTATAGCCTGTCCCGGCCGGGGCGGTCCCTGTCCCCGTCCCCATTGGCTGGGAACTCGGGAACTCACATCCTCTCCCGACCGCCTACCCCTCTGTCCCCTCCCCTCTCATCCCACCTCCCTCTCGGTCAGCTCTTCAACCCCGCCCCGCTCCCAGCTCACAGCAGCACCCTGCACACCAACCCGAACAAATCCAAACCGAGAACAACTACACATATAACCAACAACTTTCATTCTTTAACTTAATAACCTTTTGGCTTCAACTACTATACTCTGGCCTTTTTATTTTGGAGAGTATTTTAAAACAATAATAAATGAGGATAGTAAATTACTTTTCAACTTTAAAAAAGAGAGACAAATGCTGCAAGATGTTGAAATAAAACATGTTAACACTTCTGAAGCGGAATGTTTTCTTTTGAAAATGAAATTCCGTTTCGGTTTTTTTCAGCTGAAGCTACTGAGAAGTACAGATGGGTATGGATGTCGGAAAACATCGTTTTCCAGCTGATTTCCCCATCTGAGGAAGAGGAGGCTGGCTCCGCAGCTGAAAAGCAGTGGGTGTTAATATTGACTTTAAGGACACATTGTTAGTACTTCCAGCCAAACGTCTCCTGTGAAAAACGGTCAGATCCACGTCCAAAATGTTCCTGCTAAGGAAGGGGTCATATCCCTCTTCTCTGGCGCGGGAACACGCGGCTCCTTGGAAGGGAAAGCCAACCCTTCCTGCAGCACGGCCCCGCAGGGAAGCCCCGGGAGGGGAAGGCGCGCTCCCACAGTGAGCAAGCAGACCGGGAGCGATGCGGGACGCGAACCCGAGCGCGGGGGATGGCGAGGCGCCCGTCGGGCCGCGGCTCCAGCCGGGGGAGCGCCACAGCCCCCGCGGCGACAGCAGCCCCGGCACAGCGGGGACGCGCGGCCGTGTGCGCGCAGGTACGTGCGTGTGCACACGCGGGGGGTGCGCGCATCTGCGCGTACGTGTGGCGGCGGAGCGAGGGAGCGAGGGAGGGAGCGAGG
>VWZW01007328.1:368692-425633 GCA_013397115.1 Edolisoma coerulescens | reverse complement strand
GCTCCGGCCCCGCCTCGGCCCCGCTCGCCCTCGGCCCGCGGAGAAGGGGCGAGGAGGCGCCCTTACATAAGCGCCGGCCCGGGGATGAGCCCCGAGAGCCGCCGCTGCCGCCGCCGGGGAGCCCCGGGCGGGTGAGGAGCGGAGCGCGGCGCTGCCTCCGCGGTGCCGGCCCGCCGCCGATGGCGATGGTGCTGGTGGTGCCCCTGCCGCTCGCACCGCCGCCGCGTAGTAAAAGTGAGACGAAAAAAAACAAGGAGAGACGAGCCCTTTTCTCGGTTGCCCAATATGGCGATTGAAGGGAGGCTGACGAAGGAGAAAATGATTGACAGGACGAGTCTATTTAAACAGCCCGGCCGAGCCATTGGTTACGGTGGCGGGCGCCGCCCCGTCCGCCCGGCCCTGCCCCCGCCGCCGCCGGCGGCTCTAAAGGTGGGACGGGACGGGATGAGCCTGGTGCTGCCCAGCGGGACCGAGCCCGGCCGGGCCGGGCCACGGCGAGCCGAGCCCGGGAGCCAAGGAGAAAACGAGAAGGGTGGGACGGCGCCGCGGGGCCCGCTCTCCTCACCGCTCCGCAAAGCCTGGCGGGGTTTGTGCCACCCCACAAGAACACCCACCCCATCCCGCCGCTCGTCCGAGCGGCCTGAGGAAGGGTGACGGCTGGTTTTGAGTCACGGCTGTGACAGGAGTGTCCCGCCGCTCTGGTTTGCCCGGGCTGGGCTCTGGCGATACATCGCCGCCGAGGTCCGGGGTTGGGGGCAAGCTCGGGGCTAGTGGGCAGGCTGGCCACCCCAGGGCATGCAGCGGGGACCAGCACCCTGACCCCACCGCCTGCGCAGATGGGCTGGTGGCTCCTTACTGCCAAGACGGTCATCTCCTGTCCTCTCGGCAGAGAAAGGACTAGGTTAAGAAATATCTCTAAAATAACCTCTGCTGGGATTTCAGATAATCAGCAACCAGTGGGAAGAAAAAAAAATAGCATTAGGGTTTGTCCTGTTTGTGTACTCAAAAGATTAGATGAGCAAAGAGTCACAGCCAGGGATTTTCTAAGCAACTTCCTCGGATAGTCAGAGCAGGTGTGGTGGACATAAGAGCAATTGTGCCCTCCTCTCTGACCCCCTTTTCTCCAGCCCCTTTCCACAGCCATCTTCCCTCACCAGGCAGGCAGGCCTCTCAGTGTGGTGTGTGACACTGCAGGTTCTCTCAGGCACTAAATGTTATGACTTTTCCAGGTGCCCAGATCCTATGCCTGAATCTTTGGAGGGCCCTGAAGGCTCTTCACACCAATCCATCTGGCCAGGTCTCCTTTGTAAGCAGAGCAACCCTGTGCAGACTTTGTTTCGGGGTGGGAGGGTGAGGAGGGGTTGAGATAGCTCGCTACACAAGTAGCGAGCTATCTCAACAAGGCAGGGGTCAACACAATTGGGTTTAACTGGCTGAGACGAGAGTCAGCAGGTTTGGCCTTGAAGACATGGAGATTTTACACACTGGAGAGAGGACACAACATTTACACAGTGCTCAAGCTCAGGCCAGCACTTTGCTGGCCATCATCAGACTCAAGGCCTCCAGCTTCTGTTCATACCACTCAGCAGAGTAATCTCAGTATCATCCGACCCAAGTTCAAAAAAATTGTGTACAAGCAAAAAAAAAAAAACCAAACACACAAAAAAAAGAAAAAAACCAAACAAACAAAAAGCCACCAAATGAGATTAGTTTAAAAACCACAAGGTTGAAATACAATATTAGCCATGTTATTTTTATTTGTATGCTGGGGATTTTAGTACTTGGAAGTTGTTTTCCAACTCTTCTCAGAAACCAGAAGCTCTAGCAATTCACTTGCAGAAAATTAAAGCTGATGTTCACATATCTGCAGGACCTGAGGTGGTTTTTTGAAGTTGATAAAACTCCATCAGCTGGAAAAAGTGGGGCCTGCATCTGCTCTATTTGCAGGATTTCATCTTCATTTCTCTAGGCTTTTCCTGCCTTTGACTTCCATTGCCACCAGCAAGGAAGCCTTCATTTCAAACTTCATTTTCTCTGTCAGGTGGAGGGACACTGAGCTTGTTTTGTTGATCCACACAAGGGAGTTGTAACAAAGTGATCTGCAGAATATGTCTGAGGATGCCCAGGGCTCATCCTGCTGGTGGGGGCTTGCCTGCTGGTAACCTGCTGAGTGTCCCACCCCTGACTCCTTTGGTAAGGAGTTCCCATTCTCTGCTCCCTGGGAGACACTGCTTGTCTCCCTAATCCAGGAGGGAAAGGCAGCACTCTTGTCTGTAGGATTATGACAGTGTAACAGAGTATAAGCACAAACTAGGAAAAAGAAAAAAAAAAAAAAAAAGTGGGGAGTGTGGATTTCCAAATCCTGGAATAGATTCTGTGCCCCACAAGTAAAGCAGCAGCAACGTGATGGCAGTGCAACAGAGAGCACTGATTTATCTGAAGCCTTTGGAAAAGGAAAAAAACCAAGTTACTGTAGGACAAGAACCTTCTGGGGGTTTTTTTGTTGTTGTTCTGTTTATACCTCCCTTAGCACAAGGGCCCGAGACTGAGTCCCTGGATGCTGTACAAGTATATTGAGCNACTGATGGAAGCAACGGAGAAAATGAAAGAGGAGTGGTCTGCCCCTTGGTTTATCCCTCTGTCCCCTCTCCTCTGTCACCCTGCCTTGCTCTCCGAGGGGCTGGGGAGAGGGAAAAGGGGCGGGGGTGTACCCCCGCAGCCGCGGTAGCTGCGCGNAAAAAATTTTTTAAAAAGAAAAAATCAGAGTGTCTTCCCCGGGGTGGGAGCATCCGCGTCCCTGGAGCATCCGCGGCCATGCTCGGGGATCTGGGTTGGTGCCCGCCGCTCTTTCGGCTCTTTCGGCTCTTTCGGCTCTTTCGGCTCTTTCGGCTCTTTCGGCTCTTTCGGCTCTTTCGGCTCTTTCGGCTCTTTCGGCTCTTTCGGCTCTTTCGGCTCTTTCGGCTCTTTCGGCTCTTTCGGCTCTTTCGGCTCTTTCGGCTCTTTCGGCTCTTTCGGCTCTTTCGGCTCGTCCCCCCTCCTCTTCCATGCGATCTCGGCAATCCACCTTAAATCGCTACGGCTGCAAAGAGGAAAAAAAAAAAAGAAAAAAGAAAAAAAAAGGCTGTGTCTGCAGCGACCTTGCCATGATCTAAAGTGTTTTGTTTACAGTCAGGCACCCCCGATGGCTGCAGCAAATCGGGACAGAGGCAGGCGCCCGCCCGTAGTAGCAGTGAAGCGTGGAAAAAAAAAAATACAGGAAAAAAATATACTCGAAAGTCCCGGAGTGAAGCTGTGGAAAGATCAGAGCGCCATCGTCTTGCAAAAGAGGGGCACAGCAGTGGGGCTGCGGGGGAGGCGGTGCGGGGTGGGGACGGGGGCGAGAGCCGAGCCTCCCCCGCACAGCGCCAGCCTCCCGCAGCGGGCTCTGCCCCGCTCCGGGGCCGTTTCGGCTGGAGATGCGGCCAGTCAAAGATCGGAGGAGAGGGTTAGAGAAAGAAAGGAAAACAAACAACAACACAAAACCCCAAGCCCCAAACAAAACTTGGAGGAGTGAACCGGGAAGGAGGGAGGAGTGTTTATAGGGAGGTCTGGGCGAAGAATGTCCCAGCGCCTCTAACAAGCTCTGGACACCCTGTCCCCTCTCTTCCCACTACCCCTCTCCTTGCTCTTGTTTGTGCTTTTCCCCTGGCAGAGCTGCTCGCTGTTTTTCTTTCCTCCAGAATCGCTTAGGCAAGCTTCCCTTCTTTTTGGCCATCCTCCTTCCCCAGCACTTTATAAGGCTGTCCAGGGAACCAGCAAAGCCCATCCGAACCGCACACATAAAGCATCTGGGTTGCTTGGGATTTTATATATTCCCTTGCAAATAGCAGGGAAATTGGGAATAATACCTGAGCTCCTCCACAGGATGTGTCTTCCAGAGCTGAGGATGAAGAAGGCAGGGACATGGCACGACCCATTTGGAGGTTTGAGATTTGCTCCTAACCCACCTCAGCTGTTACTGAGCCAGTGCTGCTTCCCCACCTCTCCAGTTTTTCAGGCCAAGTGCTAATTTCTTCAAGAGATGTGGGGCGAGCCTGCCGTGAGATTCGAGGTGCAGGCCCCAAGTATTCACCATATAACATTCTCTTAACAGGAGTCCTTTCCTTCTGGCAGGATTAGGGTCCCATGAGGTTCAGCAGCAGGGACCGTCAGGAAGGAAAGAGCCATTTCAGTGTACAAAGGCCCTGGGACATAATCCAGCAGTGCCCAGGACCAGAGCACTGCCTAGGGGGGTGAGGAGATGCCACCCTCCTGTGTCGGTGGCGTTTGAGACCTTTTGCTCAGTTGCTGTAAGCTCTAGAGGGAGCCTAAGGACAGAGATCAGGCCAGCACCAGGACCTGGCCTCGCAGCTGGCAGCATGGATGCACCCTTCTGGGTAACCAGCTTCTCCTTTTTCAAACCAGGAACAAGAAAGAGGATGTTAATATACGGTCCCTAAAAATAAATACACACAATCACACGTGATTATGTTGAGTTATCCCAGCAAACACTACTGTTGTAGAGGTGAGGCCTAAATCAGTAAATTGATTACTTGCTGTGAACTGACCTAATTTCTCTAAAGAAAACACACCATATGAAAAAAAATGTCATTTTCAGGCCAGTCTAACTCCATGTCTGTAAGACTTCCCATTAATACCCCACATAACCCACGCCACTTTGTTAGGAAATTTTTGCCATAAGAGTCTTAACTAGAAGTTTCTTATGGAAACTAAACTTCCTTTCCCTTTCCATGTCCCTTACCCTCCCCTCCCTTTTGCTCCTCTCTCCCTCCCCTTCTCTTTCCCCTTCCCCTTCTCCTTCCGCTTCTCTTTCCCTTTCCTTCTCCCTCTCTCCCTCTCCCTCTCCCTCTTCCTCTCCCTCTCCCTTTTCAGGGTGTGCAGAGGATTAACCTGCTCCATGTTTGTAAAGTTCTGAATATCAAAAGCCCACAGCAAGAGTACCAACAACAACCAGGAACTATTATTGTCACTATGAGATTAAACAGCTTTCCAGCCCCTTGCTCCACCACCTATGCCTTTAAGAAAGTTTCCCAACAGAAGATTTATGTGCAGTGGAAATGAGTTGTCCTGTTTTTCTACAAAGCCTGAAGTGAACCTTTCTGGGAAGGGGATGATATTTTGTAGCAATGTTTTCTCAAGTACAATTCTTTAGGTTCCCGAGTGATGACACATTGTACAGCAACGCTCTTGGCACAAGGCGTTCATCTGTGAGAAGGGATGCTGGCCCCATTTCTTACAGCCATTCATTAAATAAAAACACCCTGTGTCATATGTTATGTTCCTCTGAAATGTTTAAAGTTTTTAGTGCATGAAATTCTATGGTGCCTGGATAATTTTTTTTTTCCCAGAACACAGCACTAACCTCTAAGTCAGTTACTGAACATTGTTGGAAGAGCTTGTTATTTTTTGTTAGTGTTGTGTTTTGTTTTCATTTGGTAGGATCCCAACTTCATGCAATAGGCTTTTTCAGAAATACAGAACTATGTAAATGTGATGCTCACAGCTGACCACAAAGAGGCTGCTCACCAAAAAAATACCCCGACATAAAAACATCTGCATCTGTTAGAATTTTAGGGATTCTGGGTGCTGTTTACCTGAGAATCTAGCCCAGTTCTCTTTTTAACTTTTATTTTTCTTTTTCCTTTCCTTTTTCTTATTTGTCCTTGTTTTTCCTTTTCTCTTTTTTTTTCTTTTTTCCTTTCTTTTTTTCTTTCCCCAATGGGCTGTATTAATTGCCTTAGGATCAAGAGGTCTACAAACATCTTCCTTATATAAACAGAGGAACTGGTCTGGCTACTTTCTAAACCCTTTAAGGAAGATGACCCATCTCACATACCAAAATGATGGCATTAAGTAACAGATTGCTATCAGGGCTTGAGATCTGAGTTCTGGTTCTGGCTTCCCTTGGCCATGTCACTGCACATTGCTGTAACTCTTGGCACCTACATTTCTTCCCTCACCCTCTTCCTAATCTGTTTAGACTTTTAGCTATTGGAAATGCTCTGTTTGTACAGTACCACATCTTGTTTGTGTTAACCAACCTAGCAAGGGAGTTGTACAGCTCCGGGCTGCAAGAGCCAGGGCATTAACCTACAGTAATGGGATGTTATTGCAGAGGAAGATTGAAAGTGGATTCTGCAGCATCTGGCAACGAGAAAATTGTTATGAGGTAGGTGACAGGCATTTCACAGAATCACAGAATCACAGAATGGCTTGGGTTGGAAGGGACCTTAAAGATCATCCAGTTCCACCCTCCTGCCACGGGCAGGGACACCTTCCACTATCCCAGGTTGCTCCAAGCCCCATCCAGCCTGGCCTTGGACACTTCCAGGGATGGGGCAGCCACAGCTTCTCTGGGCAACCTGTGTCAGGGCCTCACCACCCTCACAGGGAACAATTTCTTCCTAATATCCAATCTAAACCTGCTCTCTGTCAGTGTGAAGCCTTTCCCCCTTGTCCTGTCACTCCATGCCCTTGTAAAAAGAAGTGCTCTACCACCATCCCTCCAGCCATGCCCACCAGGACTGTCCTGCCAGGCCAAGAGCCTCCTGAGCCCTGTTATCGATGGGCTGCATCAGTGCTCCTAACCCAGTTCATGGCTGACCTAAACCAGCCAAGCCTAAAAAAGTAGAGCAAAGTGGCAAGTCAAAAAGCAAACATTATTTCACTGAAGCCAATCTATTGCAAAATGCACTGTGGCTGTGATTTCAGTGGCTTATGAGAAAGATGGAAAAAGAGAGGCTTTTTATTTACCAGCACATGTTCTGGGTTTCCCTCATAAGGAGTTAAACGTTTCTCTGAGCAGAGGCCTAATCTGCTGTGATTTTGACTCTGAAAGCTGCCTGGTTACTCCCTTTGTTCTGGCTGCCAGCAGCTAAACTGGTACATCTATTCAAAGAGGTGTACCTGAAAGCATCACTTTAAAGGAATTGTCACCTTGTTATCTCTAGTTTGAAAGGCTTTTTGTGAACAACTGCCACTCAAAATGTTTGCAAAGGGCAAAGTTAGCATTGAAAATATCACAGTTTATATTTAATAACTGACTTTAATGACAACCACGAAACATAGCTAATACTATGAGAGGCCCTGGCAATTCTCCTTTTCTTCTGTTGCCCCCCACCCCAAGCCTGCAAAAGACAGGTGGGAAATCACAAAAGCAGCAAAAGCTATGGTCTGACTCAAAAATTGTTCCTTGGATCTCTGTAACAAGGTCCTGAAAGAAGTTCTTCTATTCCTGGTGGTCTCCAGCACTCTGAAGGCATTGCCAACCTCTCAGAACTCCTTTGCCCTTCAAAACCAACAAAAACTACCAAAAATTAACCCAAGCCCTCATCTGGCCCTGTGGGTGTCTTTTTGAGCCTACAGCACCCTGTTGTTTCAAGGGGGACTGAAGGACCTGAGCACAGCCAGAGCTTCCCAGGCCAGTGGGGAGCCCTTTCTTGCAAGTCTTCAGAGCAAACTGTGAGACCTTGCTAGACCCTGCCTTGGGACTGCCTCGCTCTGGTGTGGTTGGTTTGCTCAGCCCCAGAGTTAGAAACAAAAACCCCAACTCCCGGCACACAGAAGAGGCTGGTCAGCCACCCAACAGGCCAAGTTAAGCCTGCTGAGAAGTCAGGGCCAACTCCTCCAAGGCATTCAGGTGTCTGAGCACCTTTGAAAACCTGTCCCTAATGCTCTAGAGGGTGGTTAGCAAGAAGCCTGGTGGGAAGGGGGAGGTTGGGATCTAATGGCTCTGAGGGTGCGAAGTCGCTTCAGGGATTTCGTAATGCTGGGTTTTCAAAAAACGTAAATGTTGGGGTTCTTTATAATTTCTTCTGCTTTTTTAAGGCTCATTCTTCTGCAAAGGAAAGAGTCAAAGATTCTGGAAGTAGCATGGCTTCACGACCATGAGTTTTAAGACAAATCTAATTGACACAGCAAAACAGTGAGAAGTGCTCACACCAGGAGCTGAGGTCCACTTTGACCACACAAGGGAAAAGTTGACTTGTGGACATATGGTCTGGAGAAGTATTTGGGAAGACTTTCCAAAGCCAACTTGGTTACGTTCAAAGCTACTGAAGTCCTGTTTTCAAGAGTGACTTTAGCAGTAGGGCACCTCGACTTCATTACAGCTGTGCAGACCTCCAAGGTCACATTCTCAAAAGTAGTTATGTCAACATCAAGTAACTACATCATTTTGCTGCCTGTGAAAAATGTTTTGATTTCATTGAAATGATTTTAAGTTGGTCCTACCAATTCTCTGAGTGTTCCTGACAATGTTTTAAAATAGCCATTTATTTCTTCTTACAAATTGCAGATTTTTGTAAGGGTGATTTAGTGGGATCTCTCAGTGAAAACAGCAGCATCTTCTACAGCTTGCTAGTCTCCCTGTAAATTCTTGGTTAAAAAAGCTGATGATAATGCTAATAAACTGTTTTTCTTTTGTACATTCAGATATTGGGCACCTGTAGCTTGGGCCCTGGGGACTAGTTACTTCTGAGCAATTTTACCGAGTTTGTATTTAATTAGTAAGTAATTTGATTCTTTTCCTTTTCAGCCTCTAACAAGCGATAACAGCCTATCTTTCAGAAAGTCAAGTACGAGGCTTTCTTTTCCCCAGTAAGTACTGAGCTCTAGGCCTGGAAAAGGGCCAGAGCACACAGGGACAATGTTCCACAGTAACATTTTGTACCTCATTAAAAAAAATAACAACAGCAAGAGCCGACTCGCACATGAAATAAAACGTCTTTCTTTTCCTCCTCCTCTTGTTTTACAAATATTCATTTATTCATTATACTTCCTGTAAAAATGCCTGCACAGATACACATTCACACTGGATTTTTCTGCAGAACAAACGATGTGTTAAGATGTCTTGTATTATTTTTATGAATTTAGTTTGAATTTACATCAAGCTACTGTGAAAGATCCCCCATCTCAAGGTCTCTGTGGCAAGGGATATCTGGGTGATTGATGGTTTGGATTACTACAGTTTGAGGGTGCCCCTGCTAAAAAAATCTGCAGAAACCCATTACTTCTATGTTCTCTCATATTGAGTACCTTAAACTGAGAGACTGCTAAGTCACTCTGGAAAATATTGGCCTGGAAGACTTCACCCATCTGTGCAAATACACCACAATCCAATTAAACTGGCAGACTTTGCAATTATTTGCAGATTTCCACAATCTGGCAGCAGCAAGCAGATACAGCCTGTGTTGTGTAAGCGAGTTGTCGCAAGCCCGTGTGTCCCACGGCCTGACAGAGCTCCCCAAAATCCTGGAGGAGGGGTGGGCAGCGTGGTGTGTCCTGCAGATGGGCACACAGTGCCAAAAGCAGCCCCTAGCTGAGCTCCTGGCCCCAGCAGGGCAGGGTTAAATGTTACAATTTGCTGCACCATCCCCTCCACAACTACAGTGTCACAAAGCCAGTCTAAGAGGTTTCCATCTTTTGCCACCTATTCTCACCTCAGCTTGAAGCAAGGCCTTTAAAATGAAACTGAAAAGTAAGAAAAGAAATTAACAAAAATAAAAGGATTGTGCAGGAGGAATAATCCAGATGATTTTGCAGCACTGCTACAAACTGTTGCACTTCCACCACCGAGGAAGAGGGAGGTCAAAAAGTGGCCTTTTCTGAGGAAGGAAAGAAGATGCTAAACTCAGTAGTAACCACAGGGTTACTACTGGTCTACTTCCCCAACCTGTGTCAGCACACAGCCATGCTAATGTTTGTGGTAGCAGAGGGAACTGAGGGTTTGGAGGAGAGGGAAGGTGAGCTGGATGATTTCTGTGGCAGTGCCCCATCAGAGTGTTTGTAGGGGATGGGATTCCCTCTGCCAGACAGATTGAGATACTCAAAAGCTCAAAAGTACTTAAAGTACCTTGAGTACTCAAAGATATTTTCAAATCAAAGAAGCAGTGTGCTTGTCCCTAACAGCTGATTTGAAACTAACCACATTAGTCCAAGTTCCCGGCTAACTTCTTAAAATCTAGGCCTAGACTCTTATAAAAAGCCCACCAAAACGAACTCTTAAGATCTGCTTCGGAGTTGCTTTTTTTCCACCATCACCATTTCCAGCTGCATGTTTTCACCCTCTCCCTCAGTGGAGTGGATGCTCCTCTTTGGCAAGGTTTTAGCTTGGCCTGGAAAGTGCCTCAGGTTAAACTAGCAGTAAAGGAGGGACAGAGTGGGCGTTTGTTTAATATTCAGTGTAGCTCCCAGCTCTGGTTCACAGCACAACCCCACCAAGAGCGGTGTTGGCAGGACCCACAGGTCAGTAAGTGGTAGGCCCTGAATCTTGGCCCCAAGTGCTCAGCCGTGGGGGGAATTCCCAGTCCTCGGCTGGTCCCTGCCAGCTGGTATTTCCGTGCAACATGAGAGGGAGATCCCCCAAAGCAAATGAGATGTTTTCACAAGCTGTGAGGTTGCTGCATCCCACTGCCCCCCACAATGTGAGTGGACATGTGAGGAGCTGAAGCAGCACTTTGAGCAAGGATCCAAGCAGGTGAGTAATAGGAAAGGCTGAGGTGGGAAGCTCTGGCCTGAGACCTGCTGCTCTCAAGACCTGCTATAGTCACCACCCATGCCTGCTGCAGGCTCTGCTGGAAACCATGGAACTGCAAGGAACACCCAGCTCTGCACAAGCCCCACAACCCACAGGAGGAGGGGATGAGGGGAAGTGAAGTGAAACCTCGTTAAATTGTGGTTCCCAGACTGTTTGGGAGACCCATCTGAGTTGGGTGAGTCTGCACCGTTTCAGCAGCCTTTCCTCTCAAGACCTGCAGCCATGAAGATGCCCAAACTCTTCCTCTCCAGAAATGAGGAATCAATCCCTTCAAAGCATGGCTGTGTCCTCTCCCGCAGCACAGAGCTCATCCAGCACCCCCCATTTCAGATCCCACCTGCACCCCAACCAACAAGCTCTCCCAGGTCACCCAGCTTGGGGCTTCCTGCTTTTCCTTTGGGGTTGTTTCATGTTCAGGGCCTGAAACATAGGTCTTTTTAAAATGAGTATATATGTTATTAATTCTCTCTGTTTATTTCTTTTGTTGTCATATTTACTTATGTCATGCAAAATGAAAATATTTCACCAGAGGAGAACTAACAGGGTCTAAGATAAGCAGTTCAATAGTCTTCTCTGAACATCCATTTAAAAATGGATTCAAGTAGGATGATGTTCTAGCCATGTGGTGTGGGCATCTTCATAGAAACAAGGGAGAAAATGGATGAAAAAGCAGCAAAGTTGAAAGAAATAGTTCCCAGAGCATTGTTCTCTGCTTGGATAACACAGCTAAGGCTTTTAATCTTAAGGCTGGGATTTGTCTCCATTACTGCTGATACATCCCCCTTTCTCCTTATTCCCATAGAGTATCTTCTTGCCAGCTCCTGCATCACTTTCTGGGAAACTGAACTCTTCTGGCAAGCAGAAGATCTCCTCGTTTGTCAGCTTACAAGTCCATGGAGGTGAAATAGCATTGGCTCATCATTTCTGGGGCAGTTTCCAGTGGTCTGTGAAAATCACAGCGATCACAAAGAACAGGGTTCAGGTCACCTCATTTTAGCTGCCTAAAATGGGATTCCTCATCTAAACTACTCATTTTCCCACAGGATGGAGCACCATCAGAAGACAAGTCATCCCTCTTCTCTGGGACACCGGCTGGGATAGGTGAATCACCCTCTGGATGTGCCCGTGTCTGTTCGTGGGCTTCAGAGAGTACCTGCACGTCGAGTTCAGGCTGGATGTGAACTTCTAGTCAGCCAGATTTGAGCGAGTCTTGCCCATAGTGCTGGCATCTCCCCGAGGTTTCCATTTGCAGCAGCACTGTAACAGATGCTGAGAATACATTAAATGCTTTCCTAATGTCACATTCCCATGTCTGCAATCATGGTAATTGCCTCAGTGGAGTTTTGCAATTGCAAACGAGCAGGAAGCCATCTGCAAAGGAATCTGTCTATTAAGATGTGGCCCCTACTCTGGAAGTATTTGAAAAGCCCCAGCACATTTCTTGGGCTAAAGATAAAAAATAAAAAAATAATAAAAAAAAAAAAAGTCAGACTCCTGCAGCAATATGGAAAGTATCCAGAATGCACTCCAGTGATGCAAGGAGTAGACTGACTTTTGCTTTAGGACTGTGCTAACTAAATACTGCTAACTACATCTGAATAGAATTAAGTCTAATTTAAGGCCCTTTCTGAGCTCCGGGGCAATGTAGGCTTGTCCTAAAAAAAGAAATTACCGACTGCTAACAACAGGTGTCAGCAACAGGAGGGGCTGAACCAGGGCTGAATGTGAATTAGCTTCAAGTGTAGACAAGGACAAGTTCAGCAGTGTTGCTGCAGCCACGATGAGACCTGGCTGGAAGCAGGGATAAACCTGGGGAGCAGAGCAGCTACGAACCAGAGCAGTCACGGTGCAGCTGCCCTCGTCAGTGTGTGCAGATAATCAGTGCAGATCTGATTTTCTGTGGCGTAGATAAGGTTTGTTTTAGCACCACACATGCCAAAAGCACCTTAGGTTCCCATAGGAGTTCTTGGGTGGCAGCCAAGAGGAATATTTTCCAATGAGTACTGTGCTCCCTTCCTCTTACTTCTCCCCCCTGCCCTGCAGTCCACAGGAATTCCCCCAAGGAGGGATCAGGTGTTTTACTGCTCTTTTCCATGTGCATCCATATTAAATTGAGCAGGAAAGGTACTACAAAGCCTTGGACAAACCAGGGTAGCAGAGCACCGTCGGCCCCACCAGTCCTTTGCTGGCAGCTGTTTTGCTACCATTTCCTGCTGGCTCCTACTCTGTCTTTCTCATCATGTTTCTTTAGCAACATCCCGTGTCTCTTCTTCTCCCCCCTTGCTCTTTTGCTTTTAAATATACATATAAGATGGGGTTTTTTTCCATGTCCCTTCTCTGTAATTTATCCCATATGTGTATATGACTCTTCCCATAAAAAGCTTTTGCCCAAGTCTGTCTTTGTAGCCAGTTTTTCCTGTTTTGGCTTTATTTTTAATATTTTTTGCTGTCATGCTCTTTTTCTCCACTGCTTTCAAACCAGGCCTGTTTAACCCTTCCAGCCTTCCTGACCGCCACAAGCACAAACATCAGCTCCCTCTCCATATACTGTCATTCCCTCTCCATCAAGGAAGCAAGAAGAACAGGTTTGTGGTTGGTATTTGTTAACAGAACAAAACCAGCGCGTTAAAATTCCTCTGGGCTTGTTTTTGACTCGGTAAAAAGACAGGGTAAGGGCAGGACTGAGAGCTGAGGACACACACCCAGGCTCCCACCTGAGCTGAGTGGGACACCTGCTCTTCCACAGGTATGGGGAGGGGAAAGGCAGCAAATCCGGGCTCAGCAAAAGGAAGGGCAGTTTCAGCCATTTCAAAAGAATCACACCCACCCCAAATTAACACCTCTGCTTTAATTTACCTTCATACCTCCTATTAGAGTAATTTATCTTCCAAGTCACATTACAAAATGAAAGTTTTGCCAGGGGTTAAGGGTGTTGGACCAAGCTCACAGGCCTTCCCCACCTGTAAGAATTCAGCACTTTCACATTGATTAGACTTCCTGCAAAGGAAGAAAAGACAATTTCTGCTCCTGATTTGTGACAGGGCTGTACAGTGGATCCACACTTGTGCCCAGAATAAAAGCCTTTAATACTGTATCAAAAAAAAAATTGTGCATATTCCCAGCTCTCCACTGTAGCAAAGTAGACTTACTGTGTTTGAAGGATGTGTGGGCTGAACACCGCCTTCAGAAAGCTTGAAAAAGTAAATGAGAATTGTTGACAGTGGGCAGGAACTGGGACAGTAGTTGGTGTTGTGGAACTGCTGCAGCCATTTTTTGGACATCCCACCTCAGGAAGGCTTAGCTACTGGACCTTTTCCATCTCCTCTCTTAGGAGTTGGGGGTATCTAAGTGAGGAGCACCAGAAAGATTCACTGAGGGAACCAGGCTGTTGCTACAAGACCATTAGGTTCTCCTGCTTTCCAATAGGATATGTCAGGATATGCAGATGAAAAGCTCTCATTTGAGAAGGATGAGTCTGAACTCATTTGGGTCTGAACTCATGCAAATTGACCAAATGTGTTTGTTGACTGTAAGTCTAATAGCAGAAAACTTTTCTGAGGAAAGTTGAGCCACTTGGACCTGAGAGATCCCCTTCCATGCCATATGTTGCTCTACATTGTTGCTTTTTGGTCAGTTTTGTTGGCTTTTTTAGAAAAACAGCAGCCCCTCAGATAAATGAGGGTGATTATCAGAGGGAATTCCACTGGAAACGTGTACCTTTGGGAACTGGGATCACACACCTGATGGGAAAAACTGCTCACCTTTGTTTATTCTGAACTGTTGCCTTGACAGCTCTTTGCTTTGTCCTGCAAGAGACACTGGCCAAGACATTCATGAGTTTATTGGCGTCTATCATAGATGTCCTCAATCAATCCTCTCCAGGATGAAGAATTAGGGAAGGTTCAAAGAACAAGCTCAATTAATGCTTGCGTATTAGCAAGCCATCCCATACTTTGGATCACATTCTCATCCCTCTCTGAACGTTTTCCATTTCCACATGCCTTTTCCAAGCTGAGAAGAGCAGAACTGCTCGTGGGTGTGGGCATACCACAGATTTGTACAGGGGCAGGGTGAAGATTTCTGATTTCTGACAAGATTTCATTTCTAAAATGAGTCGAGGTCTTTGACCCCTGCTGATCCCTGTTCCTGTATTACAGCCCATGACTGTTCTCTGTGACAGTGGTGAGCACTTAGCCCATTGCTTCCATGGGAGCCTTTTTCCCATATGCATCACTCCGTGTTTATCCACAGTGATACTAAGAATGTATCCGTGCTGCCTGTGCCCACTGAACTGCTCTTCAGAGCCCAGCGCTCCTGCACAGCTCCCTCTCCCTCTCCCTCTGGCCACAGAGCACAGACAGAGCTGCAGCTTCACGGGCTGGCTTTCATCCAGGTACCAAGCCAGAGGCAAGGAGGCAACATGCCCAGCCCAGGGGTAACAGTGGGGACAGCTGTCAAGTACAGACAGAACCTAGGGCTCACACCCCCCTCACCTGACACTTTACACACATCCCTGCCCCTCACAGCCCAGCCAGAATGAACCACTTCTGACCAAAGCCACTTCTGACCAAGGCCTGTAAAGGCAACTGGCTGCTCCTGGACTTTTCTCTCCAACAGATGCTCTCAGAAACAAATGGCCATGGTTACAAACCTTACGTTTCCACCTTTATCCTATTACTCTGCCTACTCGGGTCACCAATTTACTTAAATGATTCTTGTTACACACTAGTGTAATTTTTCTTGCCATTTGCACCTCTTGTCTCTTTGGGTCAAATGGAAATCCATGAAAATCAGACTGACCAGCTCCTGGTAGGGTCCTACAACCCTAGCTCAGCACTGCTCAGCTACTGCTGTATCCTTAAGCACAGCCCCAGGACCAGTGCTTCCATTGGGAAGATGGAGCTGTTTTTCCTTCCCCTGCTCTGGAGCATTGGGGCTAGGGGATAGCTCTGGCCACATTTAGATAGCCAGGCTTGTACAGAGAAACCAGAATTACCAGACACATGGCAAATCCAATAAGTTTAAAAAGGCTTTTCATGGCTAGGCATGCCAAAAAGAGATGCTAAGATAGGACATGAAGTATTTGGGGGTGTTTTTAATTTCTATAGTAGGCACATGCTTTATTTATGTGTAGAGTGACTACTCAGTTAATTTTACAGTGCACATAAATATGAACTACTTGGTATAAGATCCATTTTTCTGTGAATGCAAAACATGACTAATGAAAGAAAACCCATATATTGTAAGATATTTCATCGGTATTGTTTCAAAGTGAATCTGATAAAAGCCAAACAGGACACAAATCTGTGTTAAATTAAATCACCCCCATCAATCCCCCCCCCAACACTCCTGAAGTCATTAAAGTGATTTGGTGGGTAAATGTAAGCTTGGAAAATCAGTTTATTGATAAACTGCAGGATAAAAAAAAAAAACAAAAACCACATTTTAAAAGTTATTGTGATACCAAATGCAAGGCCAGGGTAGAAATGTGTGTTGGTTAAATTATCCTGCAGATTTCAAGATATTTCAGACCATGTCAGCAAGGAAGCAGAAGAGTTCAGAACTAAGTTCCCAGGGAGGGCACACAAACAATGTCTCAAAAAGGAAGCTTGGGAAATGTGGGGAAATGCTCAGTAATTACTTTTTTGTTTGTTTTGCTTCATTCAAAACAATTCAACAAGGGAACACAAAACACAAAAATTAGAGCAAACAACAGTAAATTAACTTAGCTCGGACTATGTTGATTATTTATGAACACCTACTACCTCTGCAAAATAAAACCAACAGATTCCATGCAGACACGTGGAATTTCTCTGGTGAAACACAGGAAGATGCACCCTAAAAACAATGAGCAAAAGGAAATAATGGGGCTTTTAAGCAGTAGCCTGGCTCACTAAAATCAAGGAATTTTGACTTCACAGGGAGATAGATGGAGAACAGTACATTAGAAGGAGCTGCAAGCCAAGGTTCTCCTTCAACCTCTCTGGATAAATTCCTCCAGCCCAAGGCCTGTATTTCTTTATATAAAGCAAGTGTTTTGGCATGAGAGAAGGAGCAGAGCCCTGCAGGAGTTGTCCCAGCTAGTAGGTGTCAATCCAAACTGTGGGGAACAGGAAGGAAAAGGCAAGGAGGAAAATGAAGACCACCAAGATAAAATTTCCCATCATAAAGGTGGGGTGGGGGCAAGCAGCCACCCTCCACATCAGGAACTTTATGGCTGGGTGCACAGGTGCCATTATAAAACCAGAGGTGCTGTGGAAGTGACAGCTCAAAATGTGAAAAACAGGGATTTTATGAAACAGAGGAGAGAGGTTACAGGGAGAAGTGCAGTCTGTATTCCTGGAGCACCAGGCAGGAATTGGCCCAGCCAACTCTTCCCTTCCATGGAGCTGAGGGTCAGACCAGTGGTAAAGTGCAAACCAGTCTGAGGACACAGCTCTTGGCAGAAATGCTCTTGGGACAGTGCAGGTTAAAAGTTGATAGTGGTTTCCCTGCTTCAGCCAAGCCAGGGAATCAAATGAAAATACCTTTTCCAATTTATTCTCCACCTCCCTCCCCATTTCTCTCCAAACAGTAGCAGGAGGATCTTGCCACCCACATTTGCACTGTCCTTAGGAATGTGTGTGCCTATTTTAGGACAATTTGGAAACCCTTGGGAACATTCCTAATTAATAAACATACTTTCTATTTTCTTTTCCTTATTCCCCTGTGGATTTTCATCATCTTCCTTTGCCAGCTATTGTGTACAGAGCCATTCATGATCCAACAGCAAGGCAATCCCTGGAACTCCGGGAATCCTAACCTGGTATTACCATTCAAGGGGGGAATTATTCTTTAAACCTGAAAAGCACTTGCCTCTCAAGTCAGCTCTAGGCCTGCTGTTAAAGTCCAGCTGTTTTGCCTGGAAGGCAGAAATAGGGGAACCTCAAAAGATTCTGCCCAGAAAACTCTCCAGTCTGTTGTCTGTACAGGGGACAAGGACAAAGAGGAACAAGTTCACAAGAGTCTCTTGCTGTTTACTAAAAATACTGCCAACATGATGCTTCTGATAATTTTGTTTGCAGTACTGGTTCAGAAAGAGGAAGTACAGATGGGTGAGGAGACATAAAAAGACTTTGTTTTTCTTCTCCTCGTGACATGTTGTGTAACCACAACCCTGGAGAGAGCTGCCAGTGAGGAGAAGCATCAGGGTCAGCTCTGCTTTGCCAGGTAGGTATCAAGGGAAAAAGCAATGCTGCTCACCTCAATATCCCTCCCACCTGCCATCCTCTCTGAGTCTAGGATGAAGTTATAATTTATTTTTCCTGTCCATGGATTGTCACCCTACCTAGTCAGTTAACAGACTACACTCACTCAGTAGTCTCCTGTCAGATATCAAAACTATTTTGCCCATTATGATCTTGTGCTGAATGTAAATTTAAAAGATAGGGCTTCACTGCATAAGTAGCTCAGGTGATCTGATTTAGTTTTGCTTGAGAGTTAGTTTGTACTTTCCCCCCAAAAGTCAGAAGGCTTTATCCTTTTGAGATATCCAAACCCAACAGGATGATGCCCTGTGCAACCTGCTTGAGCTGACCCTGCTCTGATATCATCTGCTGGGACCAGATGATCTCCCTCTGTAAGCAAAGAGCAGGTTTGGGACCATCTGATGAAATTGGACAGGCACAAGCCTGTGAGGCCTGATGACATGCATCCCAGGGAGCTGGCTGATGTTGGATCCAAGTCACTCTCCATCATATTTAAAAGGCATGGCAGTCAGGCAAAGTCCCTGGTGAATGAAGTTCTTCCCCCATAGGGTGGTCAGGCACTGAACAGCCTCCCCAGGGAATGGTCACAGCCTGTCTGAGTTCAAGAAGTGTTTGGACAACTCTCTCAGGCACAGGGTGAGATTGTTGGTGTGTCCTGTGCAGGGCCAGGAGTTGGACTCAGTGATCCATGTGGGTCCCTTCCAACTTGACATATTCTGTTGATTCTATGGATGGAAAAAGGGAAACACCACTCCTACTTTCAGAAACAGCAGAAAGGAAGACCTGGGGAACTACAGAACTTCCCTGCCTCTGTGCCTGGGAAGGTCATGGAGCAGATCCACAGTAAGGGCAGACTGTGCTTGACCAGTCTGGTGGCCCTTTATGAGGGAGTGACTGCGCTGCCCAACAAGGGAAGACCAGCTGGTGTCACCTAAGTAGACTTGTACTTAGGCCCAAGGCCTACCAAGGCCTCTGACACGGTCCCACAACATCCTGATCCCCAAAGAGATCCCCAAAGAGAGACGTGGATTGGAAGGGTGGACCATTCAGTGGGTCAGGAGCTGGCTGGATGGACACAGCCAGAGAGCTGTGGTCAAGGGCTCTGTGTCCAGGTGGAGGCTGGTGACAAGTGGTGCCCCTCAGGGCTCTGTCTCACAACCGGCGCTCTTCAATATTTGCATCAATGGCACAGACAGTGCAAGCGCACCCTCAGCTCCTAACTGGGCTGCTTCCCCTCTCCTCAAAGGTGTAAGCAAAAAATACCCCAACAACCAACAATAACAACAACAGTGGCAACAAAAAAATCCCAACATCTGAATACCAAAGAGACTTATTGAAGGGGTTTAAGTAAGTGATGTCTGGTGGGCCGTTTGGAATTCAGACAAGAAAGCTGTTAAACTCTGTGATGCACTCAGGGTTTGTGTGGGTTTTAGGCCTTTCTAATGATGTTGTCAGGATAAATATGCTGTGCCACCCACACATCTCTGCTATATTTATCCTGAAAACACTCCTGTGAGGCAGGGCAGTCCTGTTTATCCATTAACTCACGGGGAACAGAAACTCAGATGTCCAAGTGACTTGTCCAAGATCACGCAGTGACTCTCCAGATCTAATGCTCTCGTAACTATGCCTTCCTTCCTCTTGCCTACACAAGAGATTTGTGCCTCTCCTGTCCACTACAGCTGCATTAGGGCAACTTTGGAAGGCAGACAAGCAGAGAGGCCCCTGACATGTAACCCTACAAGCAATGGGACCTCAGTGACTCTGCCAGTGGAAATTCCCAGTATGGATACTGACTCCATATCAACCAGTTCATACAGAACTGTATGCCAGCCCTGTTATCTCTCTTCATCTCATTCAGGTTTTAGGCTCCTGTTCTACAACAAGTAGGTGATAACAGGGGCAAAGTACAGCACTGTGTGTGACTGAGGCACTCACCAGGCTAAGGCCTGAACAGAGATGACTGGTCTGAGAACTTGTGCCTTGCCAAAAGGTTCCTCTGGACTTGCATTTATTTTTATTATTATTATCATTGTTGTTGTTGTTGTTGCTATTCCTATGGGATTCCCAGTGGACTGAGAGGATCATGAAATAGGAGGTATAAGGCAAGTGCCATAAAAGGATTTCTGGAGGAAACTTCAATGGGCCAGGAAGGGCGGAGCTCGGAAAGGGGTGGTCAGTCCCTCCTCCCTCAGTTAAGCCCCTGCTCTCCATGAGGTCAGGATCTGTCCATGGGAGACTTACTTTCATGGTGGAAGCCACACCTTGGTGCATGAGCAGGACTCTGGAATCATCTCTTGGACAAACTGGTGCTTCGGCAGCCCCACAACACCCCCTAACCCAGCCCCGAGCACTTTGGTCCCATGGCTTGCCCTGCTTTGGGGTCACTATGGGGTAGAGAGGGAGAGAAGAATATTGGCAGTGAAACAAGGGCAGGGAGTCCTCCATCAGGTGAGTCCAATCATTGTAAGGTGGCTCACTCCACTTTGGAAGCTCTCAGGCATCACCACTGAAGTGATCCACCCTTGGGAGAGGAGTTGAAGCAGGCAAGAAAAGCTCAGTGGAGGCATGGAATGGGTTGCCACACACGTGGCCTGAAGGTCTGAGTGCCCTGGGGAGCTCACAAGGCTTTCTGTATGTCAAGTGGAGGCACAGCATCACCAGTATTTGTGTGATCCTTCTGTGATTCCCGAGGCTACAGGTGTGCTCGTGGAAACCGAGCTTCAGTCAGCTGCTAATGCAGACTGTTCTCGATACGGGACAGAGAAGGGATGGGTCAGCAAAGGAGGATTTTTTTCAACAACAGAAAAATTTGTAGTTTGACAGGCTTGTAGTAAAAATAAATTATCAAGCAGGTCGTGGCTCAGATCCTGAAACTTTACAGCAGCAGCCACTAAAGAGTAATGGTGGGGATTCCCCTGGTATGCAGGAGCTATAATTAGACCATTTAGATATTATCTTCCTAACAGACTAAATTGCTCAGCTCCACAATGCCCGCTGCTTCTGCTGATTGTGGAAGTTCCCCTCCTATTTATTTACACTAAAGGAAAGATCTGAACTCTCTTTTCTTTGCTGCAGCAAAAATCCCCCTTACGTCACTGGATCCCTACCCCAAGTACCCCAAGTAGCTCAGGATTAGCCTTGCAGAGACTGGGAATGAGAAGATACCTAGTTATTTACAGAGTTCTCCTCTTACCTTCCCCCTCTGCTTCCATCCCTCAGGGACTCGCTCCCTTTTGGGTGATGAGTTGTAAACGACACAATACACATTACAAATTGTGTGTGCAGAGAGGATGGGTAATTGTTTTGAAAATAAGAACTACTACGTAACCACTCCGTTCATGGCTACCAAGAATTGCCTTCAACTCCCAAACAAGCTGCCAACTACTGCATTTATACATAACACAAATGGACCAGACCTTCCTCCAAGCTCCTTTGCCATCCCATTCTCAGTGAAACTGGGTTAATCTGTTTTAGGACAGTTCTGAAAAATCTCGTGCACATAACAGCCTGAACTCACTTCCAAGCAAAATTTGGTTTGCATGGCATTTAGGCATCATCCTGTCAGCTACACTCCCAACCTGTTATTCCATCTGCCAGCAGAGAAAAAATAGATGTCCATTTTGATCTGATTTTCATACTAATGAGAAGTATTGGACCCAGGAGCTTCAATATTATTGCCTTGTAAAGTAAAAACATCAAAATTATTTAAAGTGGCTCTTAATTAACACCTTGCATCCCCTCTAATCTCATCACAGTAACATGAAAGGAGTCTTTACCCCACCTCCCTGGATAGAAATGCAAGCTGAGCTCATGCAGATTGCTCCAGGCCATTCTCATCTACCTTGCAGCTGTTGCACTGCAGGCAGCAGGGTCTGTATCTTCTTGGCAAGTTCACTCCTTTCAGAGTTGGGAAAATAGAAGGAAAAAAAGAAAGACCTTGTTTGAGAGCTGATGACAAGGGAATTTGAATTCTTTTGTCTTGCTGTTGTTAAAAAACTGGAGTGTTTGCAGAGTCTTACTCTACAGGGTAAATCTTGAGCTCACTGCAGGATGAGAAGCCTAAAATTAGTGCTTTTCCTTACACCCTTGTTGAGGGTGTAATTTTTTACTTTTGCAGGACAGAGGCAACCTAGGGTGAGAAAGCCGGAAGGGGAAGGGCATGGGCAGTCAAAAAAAAATTGTAAAAAAAGATCAGGATATTCCTACCATGGAACAATTCCTGGGTGAATCAATTATGAAAGAGTTGAGATTTCAGGTCTCTCTGACAGACATTTGCAGTGGAGCTTTAAGAGGAAGGGTATGCCCAGCTGGGCAGGGAAGGAACCTGTGGGCTGCTGCTTTGAGGAAGAAGTATTATTTTGAGCTTTCCTCTGTAGTGAGAGACTAAAAAACCCAGAGAGAAGTGGGCTCCCTCTTGACTCTCCCATGCCCTGGCCAGAGCAGCTTGTGGCTGTAGCATCACTCTCTGGCTGTTCTCTTGGTTGCCCCTGACCTCTCGGTGATGGTCACAAACCACAGGGGAAGTTTCTCCTCTCTTGACATCTTCTGGCCCCTAACAAACACCTCCCAAGGAGCCTCCCAAGGTGTCTGCAGGAGTAGACATGACTTACACCTTCCCTGTGGATGGCAGGAGTAACTAAACCTCTTCTCTGACTTTATTTAGTCATCTGAATTGTCTAGCTAGATGTACAGCAATGGTGCCATCTACATGTCTGGACACTTGCTAAAGACACTGGACTTGCTGGACACTTGTTTGTTAAAGAGATGCCAAAGCTGCCAGCCCCAAGGTGAGCCTCATTATCTCTCCATGAGCAGCTCCAAATGTTTTCCAGCCTGAAGGAGAGAGACCAGGAAGGACTCGCTGCTTAGACCACTTCCATTAACCTGGTTTGTGTAAAAGCAATCCAAAGCTTTGTTCAGAACTCTGACCAAACCTGAATTTCTTTGGTATTTGGAAAAAAGCTACCACTTATACAGCCACCTCATCACTTGGTGTAAAACAGTGGACCTCTGAGCTAACCTCTGCTAAATGAAGCTGGTTTTAAACCCAGAGAAGTTGAGCCATTCGCACTGATAAACTGGAAACTTGGTTTATAAATGCTAGGAATGTTTGTATCGTGGTGTTTCCAGGCTGACTGCAGTTACCATGTTTTCCTAAAATTTTCAGCCCTTAGATGGATGAGTGAACCAAGTTTACCCACTTTTAGAGTAGTGTAAATCAGTATTTACTGCACTGGAAGGGTATGAGGTTGGGCCCAGCACACAGGATCCCAGACATGACATTCACAGGTTGGCACAGATTCCCCAGAGCCATGACCTGTGCAGTGTGGGTATCATTTCCACAGTAAAACTGTGTGTGAGCTGCAGGTGACAATAGCACTTACAGATAATGCTGGGAAGAGTCATCCCAGGAGGTAAAATTCACAGCTACCCACTAGTGACACATCACAGCTCGTGTTGCACAGCTGGAGGCATCAGACACCCTCGGCCATGGGGTCTGACAGTGTTTCCTTGCTGCTCTTGAAGGTAACTGAGGAGTCTGATTTAATGAAACACAGGAAAACCAAGTCAACTTGATTCTCCACAGCTTTGCATTGTAGGACTCTTCCACCTTTGCATGAAGCAAATGTAAAATAGCTTTTCCTTGTTATTAACTCTGGTTTGAATGCCTTTCCATGTACAATTCCATTCCTTATGGGAAACTATTCAGCTCCAAGCCTGCCAACACTTACACTGTTTGTGGCTAATTTATAAGCACGTGATTGGTTCCACTGAAATTCATAAAAGACACTAGGGTAAAATTAAGAGTTCAAAATCAGGCCTTTCAGGGTGATCTGCCAATAAAGTGCTTGGAGTATCATGACAGTCCAGCCCAGATGCATCACCATCATTCTATGATTTTATCTCACATTCAGCAATGGAAGATGGGTATTTGCAGATGAATACACAAATGCACACCACCAGACTACCTGGTGACCATGGCTTCAATTTTAATGCATTTTTAGGATATTCAGAAAATACCATTTGGGGTTTTTTTTCCCTGATATTGCCTTTAGTTTCTTCAAAGTGTAAGAATCTGCATTTTTTGTTTTCCATGCTATTTCTGCTTGTTATGCTTTTTAGTGCAAAGCCAGGCACTCAAAGGAAATTGCTGCGGGCTTGGATGTTCACTCCATTTTACCTCATCTTTACACCACTATCAGTTTATTACCTTCAGGTCACTTTTCCTCTCTGACTTGCAAAACAGACTTGAGAGGCAAATCCTCTCTCTGTATCTAAGGGCAGATTCATTTAGCCACAGACTCCTAACATAAGTTAACATTTCCAAACAATCTCTCCACAATTTAGGAGCCCATGACCTAATTTCAGAAGGGATTTGAATGAACATTTTAGAAGGTAGTTAGGTAAGGTTAGTTTTAGTTAGGTAAGGATGCAACTAGGAAAAAAAGATCTGTTTGAGCTCTTGAGACTCGATATTTGGGGCAGATAGTCCAAAACATCTGTCAGTGAGCTCCACAGCCACAGCTGCCTTTGAACCAGGGCAAAGGAAACAGCCTGCTGGTTCAGGATGCTCAGTGGGATGTGACTGAGCCATTTAAAAGCTCCAAGACTGGCAAAGTAGAGTAGGAAGGAGAGAGAACATGCCAGCCCACAGAAGGGAGGGCAGGGGCTACAGGACAGAGCTGGGAGTGTTACAGGGGAAGCTCAGGTGATGGTGATGGTGTGGTGTGGATGGGGAGGAAGGTCTGGGATGAGGAGAGCACCACAGCTGAATTGTAGGACTGGGGGTGCTTGGGGGAGGTCAGCTGTGATGGCATGGCATGGGAAAGAGCTGAGGAGCAGGATCCAGGCTCGTGGGAAGGGCCAAGAGACTGTTGTGCATAGTCCAGCGTTACGACTGTGCCTGCACTGCAGCACAGACCCTTGGTGTGTCCCAGTCCCGCTCCTCCAGGGGTCCGGAGCCCCCGGACCTGCCAGAGGAGGCAGCAGCCCCTCCCAGCCCAGGCATCCTTTGCCTGGATAGCGGGGTGCAGGGAACACCCACAGGCATTCCCAGGTCCTGCAGTGAAATGAAGGCAGGCTGCAGCCTCGGGTTTGCCTTGTTTAACCAGCGCTGATGGCACAGACGAGGAAATTCCTTCCTCCATATGAAATTCCTTCAAGGGGCAGAAGAGAATGATTCAACCAGAGAATGTCTGAAGGGAGCTGCAGACAGTGCTTTTGTCTGGGTATATTCCTTTGCTCAGGTGACAGTAGTGCCACCACGGCCAGGGAAGCCAAGTGCCCCACACGTCAGGGACTCATTCACTGTAAGCAATGCTCACCACAGAGAGGACTCTAGAAAGGGCTCCCCCAGGGTGTAAATGCCCTTTGCCAGCACACTGTGAGATACCCCTCATCAGATTTCATAATTAAAAATGAGTCAGAAAAGCACCAGCTGTACACATCAGTCTGCAGTGAGGACTGAGGAGAGACATGTTCTGGTTAACACCCAAGGGGATGTTCTTCCCACTCCTGTAGTAAAGTCATTCATGCAGGCGACTCCTGTTAGAGTTAACAAGACTTAACTATTACAATGGCCTTTGCTTGCAACCTATCCTGGCAAAAGGATAGTAGAAAACAAGGTTTGGGACTGTCAGACAGAAAGAGCAGGCAGGGAGATGTAACAGGACATAAGGCACCTCGTGTCCCTCACCAGCATCTGCTATGGAATATGTTAATGAAATACTGACTGAAAGACACGAATCCCCAGCTGGAACTGGGAAAGCGCCTTGTGTTTTATTCTAAACAGCTTTAATGCTCTCCTGCCTAAAGGAAGCCCAGCCCATGCCGTGAGGGAATGTGCTGAGGCTGAGCCAGGGCAAAAGCATCTCTCCTTGCTCCTCCCTTCTCCTGCTCAGATATCAGACTTGGCAGCACAGGGGACAGGACTCCTGTCAGTCAAGCTCCAGCAAAAATCCTTCTCTCTATGAAAAAACCCAAATGACAACCCAAAAACTTCTACATCAATTTCTAAATAAAACCAAAGACAGACAAATACAGGCTGGGACACCAAACTTCATAAGACATCTCCTTGCTTCCAAACATGCCTCTGGCTAAGCCTACTGTGAAATCACAACTCCAGCTTCTCCTGCATGCACGCACGCATGCACAACCATCTTTGTAGAAATCCTCTGCTCCGGGAGCTCCTGAGAGCAGCAGAAACAGTGACATAAGGACTACTGCTGTCTTCCCCTTCCTAATATTTTTGGTGTGTTCCTCCCACTTTTCCCCCATTCCTTCAAAGACATCTGTGGTGGTGTTGAAAACCGGTGGCTTTGCTGCTCCCCTCCCAGCTCTCCAGACGTGGTTGTGCCTGCTGAGCCGCTGCTATCAATCCTCTCTTTCCAGCTGCAAGCCTTGTGACTCAGATTCTCCAGAAAAACCCTTGGCTCAGCATCATAAGCAGGAGGGATTAAAACTCATGAAAAATGAGCTTGTACCAGCCCTTTTTATAAGTCTCTAATGGAGGGTCATATGAGCTGGTCAGACCCCCTGCCTTCCCCTTTTCCCCCCTCCCGCTTCTCTGATCTTCCTGTTATTTTTGGCCACAAACTGCTGGGCGTTTCAGCCGGGGCACTTGGATCAGGAGAGGATATCCCATTCAAAAGCCCAAATCCCAGTGTGGCCTTTTCCTGCTGGAAGCAGTTGTAAAATTTTTTTTTTCTTTTTTTTTCTTTTCTTGGTACAGTTTTCCTGACCTACATATTCCAGCATGCTGCAACTTCTGCTCTATCGATGACCCGCATTTTCAAACTGAAAAAGAAAAACCCCATGGTAGTAGATGAGTATGGGAAGCAGGAACCCAGCCCTGTGGGGAGATCTCCAAGCAGTTGCCCAAAAGTAAGGCTGATTTAGTAGCTTCTTTTTATTCCCCCTCCCCAACCCTTCAACCCAGCTGCTTCTACTTAAGAACCAAAACAAAGCACAGATCTCCCACTAATCCAATTTCAGACTGGGAGAGGTTTTGAGCAAATCACTCAGGCTGCTCTAGACTGTTCCCCTTTACCCACAGCACATCTAGAAGGGGAGACCCAGCACCCTCAAAGGGATCTGTGCTCCTGACACCCCCCAGTAATTAGACAGTTCCAGGATCTGAACCGCCATGTGGAAGCAGAGCACCCTGAAAAGCATCAAACCTGCTGGGAAAACACCTCCATGCCAGATGGTGGGATGGGCAGTGGCAGAGGTGGTGGAAACCAAGCCAAAGGCTGCAGAGCAGGCACCAGGAACGATTCCCTGGCCTGAAGGAGATGGACACGAGGATAGAAAGGGGAGCTGGAGGAGCACAGCCCTGCCCTGGGGCCTCACTGTCCCTCAGGATCACCCTCTCCCAGCTTTAGCTGCACCCCTGGAGCTGACAGGCCACAGATGCACAGGCCTCCCCATCCCACCTCCATCTCTAGCGCCAGCCCCCTGTCTCTGTCTGCCCTTCATATGCTTCTTCTCAACAAATCAGGATTGATACAGCCAAGGCCAAACGCATTTTCCTTCCTCCAAACCCATCCTGTCGTTACTCACCTCTTCCTCTGCTCTCTGTTGCAGCTGCCCACCCTAACCCCACCTCTATAGTGCAAACTCATCCTCCAGGAGCTAACTGATTCTTCCTCCCTGCTTTTCCTGCATTTAGCAAAAGCTTTTTCCATAACACGTACCAAACCCAGCCTTGTCCTTGCTGCTGCAGCAGCAGACATACCCAAGCCCTTGCATTTTCTGTCAGGATGAAGAGCCAGTTCACTTGGCACCTACAAATCGCTGCTTCCAGCACTGCAGTTGTCAAATCTGGTCCCTTGTCTTTAGAACTGAGGGAATATAGTCCACAGTGGATTCCTCCATGGGCTCCTCACTGGCATCCACAGCCATGATACCAGTTTCAGGTGATGGGGTGTTGTTCTAGTTCACCACAGATTTCTAACAGTAATTAAAGCACAGCCAAATACCTGTTATTATAACTATTCTAATTTATTGTTGTTATTTAATTCTGTGCAAATCAATTTAGATGTTCAGAAGATGAGCAGCTGTAAAAGTGTTCAATTCAATGGACTCCCGTGTCAGAAAGATGATTTCTGCTGGCTGAACATCTGTACCTTGGGCTCTGTAACTCATCCTCCTTTTTTTACTTTAAAGCTATTTCTAAGCAGCTCTGTGCTAGAATAGTACACAGTAGTGTCGTTTAATAAAACACTAAATACAATTCTAGACTGAAGATGGCTCTTAATGGAAAATTAGCTTTCTTTCCAGACTTTGGTACTGTCTTCCTTCCTTCCCAAAGCGTCTGAGGCTCCAGCCTGTTCTAGAGCAGTTACCCACAAGTGGAAAGGGCTCTGACCCAGAACTTGGGGAGATGCCCTCAGTGCATGCAGGACACAGGGAGGGACACAGGCACAGCTGACCAGCAGGTCGCAGGGGAGCCAGGACTGGGCAGAGGCACACGTGCAGGGATGTGGAAATATGAATTTTAGAAATAGCCTTTAGATACCTTATAACTAAAACAAAACCCCTGTTGAATTGGGGTATTGAATTACCTCTCCTTCCACCCCTGCCCTTTCAGGCTTAGACTGTGAGAAGAAAGGGGATCCTTTTTCCCTGTGTGTTCAGTGAAGGATGTCAGTCTCACATGAGAGGCTTGGTTTGGGAATACAAGTGTGCTCAAACACACTACGACTGAAAAGCACCCACCTCGCAGGAGGATAAAGGAATTCACCCCCAGCAAAAAAGCTGTGCCATGGGGATGACTGGCTTTCACTCACGGGCATATTTCTAAGGAAAACCCAGGGAGGGCTGGGTTTCCTTTTTGTTCTGTCCTTACACCACACCAGCCAGGTCTCCTGCTGAGACACGCTCTTCTGCCTTTCACTTCCTGCACCAACTACACAAATCCCTGCATGACCCCAGGTGTTTAATGGGGACCTTCCTGCTGATTGTTTGGTGGTGCTATGGCTTAGCAGGGCGAGGAGGTCAGTACTGGTGGTTTTCTTTCCCTCTTTCTGCTCACAACTAGCCCCATTTTCAGAGAGCACCTTCCTCCCAGTCCCCACTGAATCATGTGGGCAATGAGAGGGAATGGTGGGGCTGATGTGGGGCAGTGGTGATGCTGGGGGGAAACACCTCCATGGTGGGGCCACCATCCTCCTGTTACAAAGAGTACATGTCACCCAAAGAGGGGACAAAGGTACGGGTTGGGCCACTTTATGAAATCGTTCCCTAAACAAAAACCTGAAACAAGGAAAGCCATGGTTATACCAAGCCTATGTGATCTGCAAATGTCCAGGGAGAGGGAAAGGAGAAAACAAAGGACACAAACACCCCAGCAGTGGTCTGCAGGGATTCCATGAGCTGATACCAGGCCAAGCCAGATGTCCCAGGTGCACAGTGGGAACACAGCTGTGTGGCTTCCACACCCCAAACACAGACAGGCTAGTGCAAGGGGAACACGGGCATGAAAACAGGCAGAGCTTGGCTGCCCTAACCCACTGCTGCCCCTTGGACTGTCTGAACAAGCAGCACCAGGTCTCAGCATCCTCCTGGCCCCTGATCCACTCCTACCCAGCTTCTGTCCAGCTGCCAGAATGGGTGACACCACCTGCACAGGACTTGGTGACTGAAGGGAGGCCAGGGAGGACATAAAGTATGAGAAAATTAGGGAGGGGATGAAGAGGAGAGAGAAACCTGGCAATGTGGGGGGAAACCTGGAAATGAGTGGTGGTCCTAACGAGCAGCAGTGCTGACCTGTTCTGAGATAACCAAAACCCAATGGCAAATTAACTCCCTCCTTTTGTGGTTTATTTTGAGACCTCAGAGGCTTTGAATACGGTGTTTGTGAAGCAAAGACCAAGCCAGGGGAGATCCCAGACAGCAGGGCTGAAGAATGACACATAAGAAAGAGACACAGAGTCCCTTCAGTCAAAAAACAGGATCACCACAGCAACAAGAAGAACAAAATCTCCCTTAGTTCTGGCTCTAGAGTTGAACCTCTGTGTTGCAATGCCCAAGTGAGAGTCAAGTTTAAGATGTGCTTTGCTTTCTTTGCTTGATCCCAGACGTGTGCCTACCCCAAACTGTGGTGTTGATTCCCCAGCACCTCTCTGGAAGTCTCTGTGGGAAACCAAGGCACCTCCAAGAGCCGTGGCAGCCACTGCCAGGCCTCCAACGTGAGCTGATCCCTTTGTGGGATTGCCACAGCACTGATGGCATCAGTAACCAGATTAGACTCATATCACAGCAAGTGCAGACAGGACCTTATATGGCTGAGGATCTCCAGCTGCTTCCTGGCCAGGACTGTCCAAGGGAGCCTGAGTAAGCTGGATATCCATACTCGACTGAGCCAGGGATATCAGGGGCTCCATTTGCCCAGCCCAACCTCCCCTTATGCACTACACTTGATATTTCTAATGAGCAGCCACCTGTAAAGGCCTGGAATCAGCCCACTGTGGAGATGAACAAGGATCTGGGCAGAGTTTAGGACCTGCCCCTGTGCTGGGTGTCTCTTTCCTTGCCAATCTACTTGTCCAGCAAAATGGTCTGAGAGGAAAAGTGGTGTTCTTTGGCTAAAAATGCCCTGTCAAGCCCTGACTCCCTTAGGGGATTATATGCAGAATAGCTTGGAGATTAGTCTTCCACAGTTGAGTGCAAAAAATACTTAATGAGCCCTTTGAGAAAGATAAAAATTCAGTTTATAGACCCTGGATTTTCCAAAGAGCCTCAAAGGAGCCTCTAGGTTTTTACCCCATTCTTACAATTTCTTAAAAATACCAGGGACTCTTCAGTGTTAGGTGTCCTGCACAAAAACCAAAGATACCTTCTCTGAAGTTAGAGAGCTAGAAATCAGGAATCTAAATCTGTTTCTCAATCCCCTACCAGTAAATGGCCCAAATGTCCAGAAGTGCTGAGCAGTCGTGGCTCACATGGCAGAGCCAAGACAGTGCTATGCAGTCTGGCAGCAAAATGAAGTGAGCCACAAACCTGGAAGCCCAAATGACCCATTTTTTTGCAAACCATGGTTTCCTGACCTGGTTGTTCACAACTGCAAAAAAATTCATGTGTGGATCCAAAGCTTGCATCTTAAAAAAAAAAAAAAACAGGCTGGAAAATTCACCATGAGAATGTGAAGAGAGAGGGTTGAGGTTTCTCCCCCCGCCAGGATGACTAATGAAAAGCTTTCAGGACACCGACAGAAAGAACTAAGAAAACAACAGTGATGTGCCACAGCAGTCACATTGCACACAACTGATGCACAGCAGTAACCCACAGCCCTGTTTCAGAGGCTAGGAGGGAGCAGGTGGCAAATGAGCCAATGTTTTGGTGCTGTAAAAGCTCTTAAGTGGAGCAACAGGCATCAGGCTCCAAGAATATCAGCAGCCTCCCTCCAGCACAGCAGAGAGAGTGAGGTCTCTTGCCTGCAGGCTGTTGAAGCACACACAACATTTAAGATCCCTGAGATAAGTAAACCTGACAATGCCATGTTTTGACTGGAAAGAAGCCTCCAGCATTAGAAGGAGAAGTGGTGAAAGGATGTATTTCCTTCTTCCACCTCCTCCCCATCCTGTAATCTGTGCAAATTTTGGGAGCCACGTGTAAATTTTCAGCATTTTAATATGCTGTAAAATCAGGACAAGCAAAAGCCTGAACTAGTTGAGAAATGGGACAAAGGCTCTTTTCAAATCAAACAAGGGAGAAATCACATTACAATTTCTGAGAGGATCAAAGGACTATTTATGTCACACTTACGATGTGCACTAAGAAGCCTTTTGGGAAGCCCTTGTGAGTCACTGAAATTTGCCATCTGGCTGCCATGATTAATGTGCTCCAGATATACCCCTTACCAGGACTGGATGCTGTTCTATCTATGAGCACAGAAGTGAAACAAGCCTTTCCAGAAGCACTGCTGACCACACAAAGAAACAGCTAGAATCATGCACGTGCACTCGCTCAACCATCTGTACTACAGACCTCTCAAGAGTCTTCCTCAATACTCAGGGTCTCTCAAGTACCTCAGCCTGCCAAGTCCAGCTATAAGAAGGAGGCGAGGTCAGCTGGTGCAACAGTTCATGCTATGGAGAGAGGCAGGAAGGGAGTGTGTGAAGATGAGAGTCTCAGGAACCACAGAATCACAGACTGCTTGGGGTTGGAAAGCATCTCTGGAGGTCTTCTGGTCCAGCCACCCTTGCTCAAGCAGAACCACTTAGGGCCAGTTGCCCAGGTCCATGTCCAGACGACTTTTGAGTATTTCCAGGAAGGGAGACTTTACAACCCCTCTTGGCCACCTGTGCCAGTGCTCAGTCACCCTCATAGCAAAACAGTTTCCTGACGCCCAGGACACTTCTGTCACCTGAACTAAGCATCAGGTAGTCAAAAAGTTGTGCCTGTACCACAGAGAGATAGGACATGCTGCTCTCAGGTTTCACTGAAACTTGTCAGCTGGAGGAGAACAGCAAACTCTGGTTCCCTTCTAGGTTTGAGGGGACTGTACTCCTTGGACAGGTATTTCTTGCAAACCATTGCACATAAGCTCCTCCCTGTGTTTTCCTGTTTATCTCTTCTGTATTTCTGGTTCCCAGTTTCAGGCCTTTTCTTCCCAGTTAGCTAAAGTAGATCTCTCATCTCTGTTTCCCAGCAAGACAACCAGACCTCCCAGCTCTATTCCCACTCTCCCTCTGTGCTTCTGCTTTCACTGCCCTTCTTCAGTTTGCCTTCTTCCCCAGTCTGACCACCAGTCAGCCTTCCACTGACTCAGCTTCACTTTCAACCACCTGCTCCTATTCACCACCTTCGTGCTGCTTGATTCATGCTCTGATAGTTCAGTCAAATGCTCCAGAAGACAAGAGCTGTCAAAGATCCTGCTTTCTGTTTTTTTTCAGCATGCCCTACCTCTGTGACAACAACAGCCTGACTGCTCTTCCTCCACACAAGAAATAGCACATGAGTCATCTGGGGAGGATAAATTAAGACCATCCCAGAAATACCCTGCCTGGCCATAGGGCTGAGCTTTCTGCCAGACCTCAGCGCCACTGGCAGAGCATGACAACATCCCAATAAAGATAATAATTAATTAACAATCTTTCACACTCTGAACCTCTGGGTTTGCACAGCCTCCTGATTCCGGGAAGCCAGGATCTCAGCAGTGCCCACACCATCTGTCTTTTGTCTGCAGAAGAATTTATTCCCGTTTTCAGAGGCCAGCAAGGAAACTGGGTCTGTTTAGCATTCTCACCTAGTTACAGTCAGTACGGTCTGTGCAGCTACTGCAAATAAATATGTGCCTTTTGCCTAGACTTCAGGAAAGATGCTGTGTGCCAATTTTTTATTTTTAAAAAAAATACTCCATTGAAAAACATGATTACTTCAAATCCAGGGAATGTTTTATGGAGACTTCCGACTTCCTTAATTGGTAAATAATGCTACATGTGCCTTGTTTATTGTTTATTGTTTAGTGCCATGTCTCTTGTTGAAAGAAATGGCAACAATTCCCTAAATGCTTGATCCAGAGGGAAGTGGGAAGTTTCCAGCCTCACACCTAAGTCTAATCTCCCTCTCTGTCATGTTTTTTCCTTTGCACTGCCTGACATGCTGGGAGTGCTCTCACATTACAGGCTTTCCTGATGAATAGGTCAGGCAGGAGTGCGGGAACCACGAGCCGGTGGAAAGGATTTGGGATGGAATACCAGAGAACTGAGTCAGCCCATTCCTGTGTCCCACTTCAAGTAAACCTCTTCTCTTGGCTGCCTCTCAGCTTCTTCATATAAGCAAAATATGGATCACAGCCTCCTCTGCTCCTAGCCAGGTGCATGGAGCTGTAGGGATGAAAAACTCTGTCTCCTGGCCAGTGACCCATGACTTGGAACACTGCAGTCCCCTGCAGTAAGAAATTCACAGAAACTTGGGGGAGAGATGAAAGCAGAAGCAGGAGGTCCCCAGAAGTTTGGACTCTGGTGGCAGGCAGCAGGGTGGGAGAGGGTGAGAGAGCAAGGGAAGGAAGGAGAATGGAGAGCACAGAGCAGAGGGGAAGCAGGACAAGCAGGAGACAATGTGTCACGTCCACAGGCATCTGAGACACTGTGGCTGTTCTTATAAACAGGTTAAAGGGAGGAGTTAGCTGGGGAGCAGGAACAACAGAGGTCAGGAAAGAAGGGAAGGGACCTCGGTTGTTCACGCGGGAGCCAGTTCAGGACTGGTTTTGATTGTGAATTTTCTCGTTCTTTGTCCCATTTGGTTTTAAAAAATCCCGTCCTCATGATTTCCCCTGGGAAAGCAGTCAACAACACAACAGCTGATGGAACATCTTTCCTGAGACTGAGACTAAACTTTCCTTCTGTGTATCCTCTATCCCAGCCTTTGACTCCTCGTTGCTCATGATGTGCCATGTGAAACACTCCCCCCTTTGCCTCTGCCTTAGCACACTCAAATGCCAGCAGGCTGGTCCAGCCTCCCACTGCTCCCTTCTCCCGCCCATCCTCTCTTAACCAAACGGTGCTGATGTCACTTCTCATCCATCTCCTCTGCTCAGCCAGACAGGGAGCCCGGGGACAGCAGTGCAAGAAGCCTTGCTGTGGTAGTTCCATCACATACCTGTGCTGATAAACTGATGGCACCACCACTGCCGTGGTGTTTCCTAACCTGAACAGTTGGCTGAATGCCCTTCCTTTTTTCCCTATTACAGGGGGAAATTGGCTTCTCTCTTTTACTACTGAATACCCAGCCTGTAACCTAAAGACACACTGTAGGAATGAAAAGACAGCAGATGAAGGTGGTCTTTAGCTCAGGGTTTCTAACCTCCATCTACCTTGCACCGAGACAAAAAGCTCCCCTCTTGCATTTTCTGGGGGTTAGTCTAGCAGTCATACTTCTGTGCCTGTTTTTAATCTTCCTTGACACTTCTGCAGCAATGCACATGCCCCCAAGACTTAACTTGTCCCAGCTGAGCTGTTTCAGAGCTCATAATGTGAAAACAGGATAAAAAAAACCTGCTGTCTCCCTTGTCTGTGCAGGCTCGCTGCAGCCCCTGATGAAAGCATGAACTGTACCAAGAGATGTCCAGCCAGTGGACTAACTGCTTCAGCTGGGGACTAGCCAGAACTAGGAGTAAACATTTGGGCTGGAGACTAGAAAATCTGCTCTGAGGAGGATGTTACAGGCCATTGTCTGGGATACCGCCCCGGGTGTTTAGGAGAGATGAGGTAAGTAACTGAAACGGGGAAACTGAAGTAAAAATAAAGGTGTCCCAAGAAAGGTCCTAATCTGATTAATGTTGTGCTTGGCTCCTGATTCCCTTCTTCTCTTTCAGTGTGTCAGGTGATGGGTTAAGGGATGGGAACCTGATCCTGAGAGCTCCTTTTGGCAGGGGAAACCAGGGTGGGTTTTTTAGTGAGAATGTTCTGTGAGGTGTAGGGATTTTTGCTTCCCTGAGAAGGAGCAGGAGGGAAAAGAGGGAGAGCTTGTGCCTGGTCAGTCCTCACCGGGCTCCTCTCCTCCCTCTGCTCTTGCACACTCGGCCACCCTCGGCAGGGAGAGATAAAGAGGGCGGGAGAGAGACAGCTCGTTTCCCAACACTTGTTTCATTCAAACGGCCTTATTTTTGGTAATGCTACACGGAGGCTGCAAGCAGCTCAAGTGGCGGATGGTGCTAAATCTCTGTCCTGGGCTTGTTCCCAGCTGGAAAGATATCACAGGACTCCAGCCCACCAGGGAGACAGCAATGTCGGCACTGCAGCACTGGAGCAGAGCGGTGCCTCACCCGCCCAGCAGCCTGTCCCAGACAGTGTCCAGGGCCAGGTGCTCCAGGGGAAGGGAGAAAACACCCCCCCCACCCCTGTTTGCACAGCACCACGCCAGGAGGGAAGCCCTGCCCTGTCAGGCACTGTGCTGAGGCATGAAGACAGCAAGCCCTTGGGACCCCACTGTAGCCAGCACAGCACCGGTGCAGCTTGGTGGCCAAAAGCAGGCACACCCTGGCCCCAGGTGTGAGAAAGATTGCTGGGAAAGGGTCAAAATTGAGCAGGGCACTCTCCCAGTGATATTGGTACTGCTCCCAGTGGGAGCCCTGATGCATCTGGACAGGTTGCCCAGAGAAGCTGTGGCTGCCCCAACCCTGGAAGTATCCAAGGCCAGGTTGGATAAGGCCTTGAGCAACCTGGGATAGTGGGATGTGTCCCTGCACATTGCAGGGGGGTTGTGACTGGATGATCTCTAAGGTCCCTCCCATCCATTAACATGCTGATTCTGTGAGTCTATGATCTCTGAGGACCAGGTCTTTCTGCAATGACTTGACAGACCTGGGGCTGTTCCCATGATAGTGATGTTGTAGAAAGTGTTAATTCTTCTGGCTGGCCAAAAATGAGGTCTGCACTGTGAGCTCCCTACCTTCCTGTCAGCCTCAGGTGACCATCCAGGACCTCTTCTGCCTCTCAGAGCCCGTAGCTTGTACAAGACAGCAGGTCAGCTCTTCACCATGTGCTTCTCTCCCTTTATTCCCTTTTCTGCCCATCCCATCCACACTAGCTTTGAGGAGTTCAGTTTCATTCCCAAGTCCCTCAAAGGCCTAACCATGGAGTGCAGTACAGGCTCTGAACTACAGTGTTCCTTGGGTTAAGGCTGTTTCCTATGTTTATATGGCACATTTCACTCCATCTCACACAGAAAATAGCCTTTTCAGCAGAAACTCAGTATGTGAGAAACACCACATCCACTCTGCTAAAATATGACCACCTCTTAAATGCAGAGACAAACAGAGGTGTGAACAGAGCTACAAACACTGACCAAAAACTTTGAACCCAGACCCCACGGGTTCAAAGAAATCATGTTTTTAACGTGTGTAATAAATACCAGTCCTTCCCTTTTGGGTACTGTGTGTAGAAAAACACGTAATTCCAGGACAACAACTCTACAATGAGAACATTTCCCAGAGTTTTAGATCAGAGGAGAGGTTGCTGTAGGGCACTGGCTGTGTGCACACCAATCATCTTTATCTCCTTATCACTTAAAACCTCATTCAGAGCATTAGCACTGGCCTAAGTTGCCCTATCCAGCACCTTAATTATTATTTAACTAGAAATTTATTTTAGCTCTTGAGGTTGTATTAAGTATATCTAATAAGGTTTAGATAGTCTCATTTGTGTGATTACAGGTAACTTTGGCCAAGCACAGTTTGGCCTTACAAATCCAGGATCACAGCTGAACAGCCAGTGAAATTTTTCCTCACCGACCCCGAACATCCCCTCACAGCTTTGGCACATTTGGTGTAAGGGGAAAAAAACACACCAAAAAAAAAAATTATGTTTTCACAAGTTTTGGCAGCTGAATAAAGGAAATGTCCCCAAATTAAAGTGCCAGTGCAGAAGGCAAACAGAGCTCAGTCATGTACTCTAATCTAGTGGCATCCAGCTGCTCGGGCAAGGCACGCACAGTTTTCCCCTTGATCGTGTGCGTCACAGCTCTCTGAGCAAGAGGGTGGGCAAAGGGCTCAAGTCCTTAAGAAGCAGGCTCGTCACTTCTGGCACCTGTGGAACATTGGTGGCACTGGTGTCCAGCTGAGAGAAAATGACCGAAACCTTTTGGCTTTCCACATCCTTAAGGTTCCTAACAGCTTTGGGAGAGTGGGTAAAAAAGGGCCAAAAATGCTGTCAGATTAGGAGGAAAGAATGGTTGGAGTCAGATTGAACCTTTGATGATCATCCAGTACAACCCCCCTGCTATGGTCAGAGACATCTTCCATTAAACCAGGCTGATCCAAGCCCTGTCCAGCCTGGCCTTGAACACTTCCAAGAATGGGGCATCCACAGCTTCTCTGGGAAAATTTGACTGTTGTACTGGAAACAAACAGAAGCTGTGGGCTTCCTCTCACTGCAGGACAAGCATGGCACAAAGCCTCCCTGGAAAAATTTCCCTCCTACCACTTGATGCTTTTTGCCAGCTGTGCAGCTTTAGTGAGACTCTTTGGATCTCCATCACATTTAGACTTGCAGATACCCCAAAAGCTTTCTTTACAAAACCAATTTATATAAATTCGGTGTTGCTGTATCTGCAGAACATCACACAGTAGTTTCCACCTTATCAGAATGGGTTAAATGTTAGGTTACAAAATTGAAAGTGAAGGTAAGAGTATTTTTAATAAAGAAACAAAAATGCGAACTATAGCTGATGTCATTCCCCTGCTGCCATTTTATCCTGGTCTCCTGAGGAGACAAGGCCTAAGAGGTCTGGCAGTTGTCCCCTAATCACTTTCAAGCTCATGGCTCAGAATCCACCAGCTCTGAGCAGCAGTGGGTCTTGCCAGTGCCCAGGCCTCCTTGGGCAGTGTATCTATTCCTGATGCTTTGTGGTCTGGCAATGGCCGAGAGGCTGCACACGCCTTTCCTTGGTATGCCCAGCAGAAAATGCCTGGAATATAGAGCAGCTAGAGCTCCTGCTGTCCAAAAAGGTGAAGAAGAAAAGGAAAAGCTCAGGAGCACTGTGTTTCCATTTCCTGCTCACACCTTTGACATCTCTGCACAGGAGTGAATGAAGACAGATAGAATTACGAGATATAGCTCAAGAACTCCTCTCCAGAAGCACACTATTAATTTACACAGCTTTGTTGTGTAGTCTTGCTGATTGTCACTTGAGAAAAAGCTGACCAAAAGGCAGGCGTGACTGAATTTTGCTGCTCAAGGACCGAGGGCCAAAGTTTGTTTTAAAGGTGGCATTGAGCAGCTCCAAATATCCCCCTCAAATGCTCACAGTCCCAGGAAAGCCCTGTGTCCATGGCCAGAAGAGAACTTTGCCTTTGTTTGCCTGGATCTCAGCTGGCCTGCCAGAGTGTGCAGGGCAGGTTCAATGAGGGCTTTTCCCACCTCCCTCCCAAAACAGAGGCTCCTGGCTGTGCTTTTACATTTACCATCTCTCCACATGACCATGTATTTTTCCTCTCCTCCATACAGTGTCAGCTTTCCCTGCACTAGCATCTATATTACATCTACATAAGTGTTTTTGATATTTATAGCAACAACCTTCCTCTTTGTTTTATATATATGCTTTCTTTTTCAATATTTGTTCAGGGATATGTCAACAGGCAAAAGGCCAAGTAACTGCTCCATCCCTAAAATGGGATATACTTGCTCAGAAACATGCTTAGCTGTATTTTCTATAGGCTAACTAAATCACACACTCTTCAGAAGGCAAAAGTAGCTTTGTTTCAGTAGGTGAAGGACACGGCAGATATGAAAACTAATGGGGAATCTGTTTCTGGGGTGGGTGGGGGGAGGAAAATGTTCTATTTCCTCAAAATCTTAGAGGGTCTAGTTTCTGTGACTGAATTTTAAATGCAGTGCAGGAGGATAAATGGAGTGTGAAAGATTGCCTAGCCCCTAATTTTTCCTGTGTTTACATCTGGGTTTTATGTTATAGTCAATACTCCTAAGCCTATTTGAAAATTAATCTCCAGTGAACAGGTGAATAGATAATGGAGTGGTGATTCTTCTGTCTCCACTTATCTTTTCACTTAGAGAGTTAATTGAAAATAGGAGCTCACTCAGTGCCATTTTTCAAGGCACACACTATTAGAAAGCACTGGCATCATGCAGCAATTTGTCTTTTGGTTCACTGGCACTTCATAAAGGCTACGAGTTACAGAATGTACAAGCCCTTAGCTTTGCACAGAGACCAGAACTGATAGAATAACGTAGCTGTCTCTGTTCACATTTATCACACTTGCCTCAAGTCAACAATCCTTTCCCACCAAACATGCCATCATCCTTCATTTTTCTCTGGGTTTTGGTCTGAGTTGTCACACAGTGTCCAGGAATACAAACACTGTACTTTTTAATTATCATTTAAATCTTACTGGCATAAGAACTAGGAAGCTGCAGAACTCTACACAGCCACAAGTGAGGGGGGGGAAGGGTGTTTATAAAGACCTACTGTGCTGGTGCCCCTGCCTTTCTTAGTCTGCTTTTGCCATCTAGAACCATAAAGGCAGCATCACATCTCAAAGTGACGATCCCGATGGACCAAAGGGCATGAAGGAAGCAACTGGTACATGACTGGAAGAGAGATACATCCATAGAGCCTTCCTTCTGCTGCAAGCCTCTGCTTCATCCCCTTGTCCTCACCTGCTGTCATGAACTGTAAGGCAGTACCTATGCATCAAATCGAGAGCGAGAGATGTCAAAGCACAAGTGATTCCACAAATTCAGAATGGATGGCAATCCTAGCTCAGGGAATAATCCTGCAGGGAGTAATCCACTGTAAAAAGCACATTGCAAGCCAAGAGCAGAACCTTGAGGTTGAGGTGGTGCCTAAACATGAATTGCCTTTATAAATCTTGTGAAACCTCAGACCATGATTGGAAATGGCTAAGAAGGTGATTCATAGCATTTGGCACAAATACCTCCACGTGCCTAAGGTAAGGCACATGATTACACACAGCTGTGCCAGAAACTGTACTATTAATTTGAGCTTCCTAAAAGAAAAAATTCAGTAAGAAAACCCAGAATTCTGTTTCCAAAGAGTTCAATTTTCTGTGAAACAAACTTGAGCCTGAACATTGCTGCTTCCATAGGAAATCACTTAGACTACAATAAAAACAAATGTTTCCAGCAAAACACATGGTTTCATAGATTGTGAGTTGACAAAGGAGCAACCTCAAAACACTTTGCAAGATGTAACAATGAAGACAGAGGCAGGTTTTCTTAACCCCTGAAATTGCCATTAGACCTTAAAAAATAAAGCTCCCCTTTTGCAGCCCTCACACTGAAATGCTGGACTAGCACAGGAGCACCTGCAGCACAGATGGAGCAAAAGGGGTCTCCCCGTTCCATGCCCAGTTTTCCCCACAAGAGTTTAAAGATGGTTTGGAAGGGGAAGATGTAAAGCAAATTTTCGGCTTCTGCCTTTGCAGGGGTGATACCAAGGGAGGGAATATGAAAGTAGGGTGTAAGTCTTATCATTAGGGGTAGAGGAAGATGAAAAAAAGGTCTCTGCTGCCTGAATTTAACAACAGTCATGTCTCATAGAATTAATATTTTTAGCCCTTTCTCAGTTGAAATCTTCATCTTTCTGATCCTTAATGACAGTTTACTTCCTGGTTTGTAAACTAAGGAACACTGTAGCCTTTTTCCAGTTCTTCCCTCTCTTCCTGCTCTTGAACATTAGTACAGGAACAGAGAAGAATAAAAACAAGCAGGCTTTTCAAATTCAGAAATGAAAACTCCAAAGGCAGAGCCCTGCCCCCAGTTCTAACAAATACCCTGCCCACTTCTTCCTGTGTATCACAGCCTGAAAAAAGGAGTAAATAATACAGCCCTACCTTCCCACAAAGGCATTATTCAGCCTGCCTCACAAGTCTGCTGAGAGCAACATGGAAATTAAAACATGAAAACACTTTACTTCGGAAGAAATGTTTTAGATTACTAAAACTCAGGAAAATATAATGTTGATTATGATGACACATAAATGTCTGTGTGCTCTAGGATGACCCTGCTTGAGCAGGGAGGTTGGCCCAGATGACCCACTCTGGTCCCTTCCAACCTGACCCATCCTGGGGTTCTGTTTGTGACCAGATCTGGCCATGACTGTCAATGATCAGTCCATCACAGCAGTACCTTCTTCATTCCTCCACTGATGTAGAATGTGAACCCTCCCCATGCACACACCACAAGGGTCATCACCAGCATCTCCAGGCACTCCAGCCTGGCTTAGACACCCACACCCAGAGGAGCCCTGGTGCCCCCAGAGCACCTCAGCCTGTTCAGACCCTCCATAATCTCAGCCAAGGTGCTACCAAAACCCACAAAAATACTCTCAGCACCTTTCTTTCCATCTGTAGCAGAGGGAATACTGTTAAGCTGCTCAGCACCAACTTTCCTGTCCTGAAAGACTGTTACGACAGATGGAGCCCCAAGTTATGAACTAAGGATTAAATGAACATAATGGACTTTCATAGGTAAGGTCCATGACTGAGGGAATGTGGGAATGTTACCTGTGTGTGTGTGTGTATAGATATATATATATATATCAAAAGACAGGAAAGATGATCATGTATTGGGAAGTGTGGGAGCTGGCATGACTTAAATGGCATGGAATAAGGGGTAGACAATGTCCTGGTTTTGGCTGGGATAGGGTTAATTCTCTCCCTAGTAGCTGGTACAGTGGTGTGGTTTAAATTCGGGGTGAGAAGAACACAAGGATGTTTTAGTTGGTGCTGAGCAGTGCTCACTGCAATCAAGGACTTCTCAGTGTCTCATGCTCTGCCAGTGAGCAGGACTCAAGGAGCTGGGATGGAGCATGGCCAGGACAGTGACCTGAACTGGTCAGAGGGATGTTCCACACCACAGAACATCATGGCCGGTGTAGAAACTGGTGGGAGTTGCCCAGGAGCTACCCCTGCTCAGGGACGGGCTGGGCATCAATCAGCGAGTGGGGAGCAACTGTACTGGGAATTACTTGTTTCTCTTGGGTTTTATTTCCCTCTCTCTCTCTCATTCTTGTTGCAATTAGTAGTAATAGATTTTATCCTGTTTTAATTATCAACCTGTTCACATCTCAACCCACAAAGTTCACCTGACGTGCTCTTAGGTGGCACAGAAATCATGGGCTGAGAAAGAAAGGACCCTACCAGTAAAGCCTCTGCATTTCAGAAGCATTTTGGTCTTGTTTTACAGATGTTTTAATACACCCACGCAACCCGGACTGAGCTGTGGGAATAGTGACAGTGCAGCTTTGGAGCCCAGACCTGGAAAGAGTCCTGAAAAAAGTGAGGAGCCACATCCTGGTTCTGCTGCAGTGAACTTGCACTGACTCTGTAGGGCCACGGTTTCGCCCTGGATGTGACCATAAATAATGACAATGACAACAGGCATTATATACACATGATGTAAGTTTAGAGGAGTTAGAACCTTTGTGATTGATGACATAACTAAGCACATTAGGAGGAAACTTTCCATAGGGAAAGGTTATTCTACAATTATCCTCTCTGCAGGCATTTTATCTTCCTTTGAAACACCTGGAATGAGACAGTCTTAAAGATAAGGCATTGGATTCACAAGCTGTGCTGGAATACACATAATCATTAACAGAGCAACTCAGGATCTTTTCTATTTCATTCCTATGTGTTATTAAAGTGTGCTAATAGGAAAGGCCATAATTATTTGATAAATACCTCCTTTCTTCCCAACCCTTTTTCACTGGTTTCAATCAGTTCCTCCTACGAATGAGGAAAATCTCCCACACGGAGATTCCTGTAAAGCACCTTTTCTTAGACCTCTTGCCATTTCCTAAGAGCGGATTGCCTCAGAATGAGCTCAGTTTAAGCTGCCGAGGGCTTGGCACGGGGTGAATAAGCATCGGAGGTGTGATTGTTGTCGGCTACAATGGCAGCCGGCCCCGCCGAGTATCCCGATGGCGATGGACAAGGCTGTGCGCAGCCCCGGCAAGGCTTTTGTGTGAAGTTTGGAGTTTCTGGATGCCACCTAGAGGATTATCCTTGTCCTTGTGCTCTCTGCGGCTTTTCCTTAGGAAAAGTGCTTTTCCGCCTTTCCTGGGCCCTGCAGGGGGCTGGGAGCACCTGGTGGGCTCCTGCCAGCTTTGCTCCCGCGGGCGGCGGAGCGCTGGAGGCTCACCCTGGATGAGCAGGTGGAACCACGCAGAAGGATGCAGAACCACCAGCAGGACCCGGCTGGGGCCCAGGAGCCACTGCAGTCCCATCACACCTCATGGTCAGCCCCAGGTGGTGTCTCACACTCTCTTTTCCATCCTGGAGCTCCAGCCACCGCCAGAGAACCACAAGTAGTGTTTGGAAATCAGCGCATGTACCAGAAGGGTGACCCAGACCTGGCACTCTGGTTTAATTTCCTGTGGCTCTGGGCCGTGTGTTTGCAGGATGCTGGTTCAGAGCCACTAAGGGCAGGGAATAAGATTTATAAATGATGCAGGAGCCAGTCCATCTCTTTGGACCTCCTGCTTAGGCGTGTTATCAGTGGCATCAGGTGCAGAACTGACACCTGGCTTCCACCTGGGAGCAGGAAGCCCCATCCCTCAGCACCTGAGTTTTCTGTGGCAGTTTTCTGTGCAGAACCACCTGAGTGCCAACACCGCCCTGTCCCTGACAAGCTCGTGATCCCAAAACCACCAAGAGACATTCTCAGAGTAGGCACTTGGTGTGTGATTGTGAGGGGATGCTCAGAGCTCAGGTGGACGAGATACAGCCCTGCAAAGATAACATGGGGTGGTGATTTTTCCGGTCGCACCCGGATTTGTGTTTGCTGTGGCTGGAGCACCCTTTGAGATCTTGAAGACCAAAGCTGAAGCTTCAGATTCTGCAGGAATTCTGCCTGTCTGCATGGTCTGTAGACAAATCACCAGTTGATACCTCTCAGCTCTGTTCCCAGACTCTATGCCCTTTAGAATTCAGTAGCACAACAAATCCAGAATTTGGCTGTTTGCTAATATTTCTCTGAGATTTTTTTTTTTAGACTATCCACTGCTTGTGAGCAGAGGCTGAATTTTGTGAATCCAGAGAGAGAGAAAGAATTCAATGACTTTAAGATCTGTTTTTAAGCTCTTCCAGAAATTGAAGAATTCCTGGTGCAGGAATTAATATGTGAATGCATTTGGTATATTTATGCCCTTCTGCTCTTTGAAACCTGCAAAATGCCTGGATTTTCTCTGTCTTGCCATGTCCCCACCTTAACTGCCAGAGGAGGAGGTGAAAACCTGATCTCTTCTGTCCCCATGGCAGCCCCTGGGAAATGGGAAATCTGCCTACTGGTTGCTTGCATGGGATTTGCCATTGTAGGAAAGGCAGTGGTTTTGGTGACTGTGACCATTTCTCAGGCAAGAATTGCTTGAAGAAAAGGGAATGAAAACACCAGGCAAGAATCAGGTGACTGCCCAGATCGTCTTTAACTCCCAACTTGGCTGAGACTGCAAAGCAAATTGTGGTAAAAGCAGTCAGGACAGAGATACCACCTCAGCTGTAAATTAAACATGTCTTCTGTACTTTACCAGTTGCCATCAGAATTTGTTGTCATGGAAGTCTTTTCTTCAGGTCCTTTCCCTTGTTTAAGGTGATAGTTGTGGTTGTTTTCTCCAGGTACCGCTTCTGTGCTGTCTGTCTTTTGCTGCACTGCCTCAAAGGACATTTTCCACTTCCTTTTTGGTTTTTTGATTGCTTATAGGTTTGGCTGTGGGCGTCTTTTCCCAAGTACAGCAAGGAACACAGTTCAGCCATCTAAACCCAAAACCAGAGAAAGCAGCCAGGTCTCCTGCGAACTTCAGCTTGGCTATTATACTCAGTGAAGGCATCCAGGAATTTTAAGGGCAAATCAGTCTTAAATTTGGCTGAGTGGCAGAAGGGGCTAAGTTTTCAAATGCCTCTCACCAGGATGCGCTGCCAGAAGTGGGTTTCAGCATGCAGAAAGAAGCTTTAGTTCTCAGTATTCTGCATGCTGAGCTCTTCTGAGCATCTGACCCCTTGTTTGCTCTTCTCTGTGGGGTTTGAACTTCTTTGGAAAATCTCACCCCAATATTAGATTTCCCTTGTCCATAGGAAAGGACAAGGAAAGGAAAGCAAGTTTTGGTTTATCTGAAGGGAGGTTTTCAAGACATAGATCAAGGATTTTGTTTTGGGAATTTCACGTAAGAAGCCAGCTTGAAATTTTCTAGAATATAATTGAAGCTAAAGTTTCAGGAAACCAATTCTGAACAGTGATGTTGATCTCAGACTAATTTGCTACTTGAGATTATGAAACTTAATTGCTAGCAAGAGGTTCGGGAAGAGGTTGGAGATTAATGAAGAGTGGAACATTGCACACTGGAGAGCAGAACAATGGTATTTAATGAGCGCTCTTTTCTTCCCCAAAACACTTTACAGCCATTAACTAATTAACAGTATAATTTGCAGGTAGGAGTACAGAAGTGTTATTCAGAGCACAACACGGTGATGGTTTCAGGGGAACTGCTGCTCAATTGTAAATCTCTCACTAGGTGTGTGGGAGTAAATTATGCAGATATTTCCAGGGGATATTTTTCTTCCGTTTTGTTTTCCCCAGGCAAGAAACATTTCATCAGGGGATATAGAAACCAAAATACCACACTGCACAGTTTAACACTTTCCCACGTGTGTTTTCATAAGAGAAAGCACTTTAGTCTAGCAACCAGTCCTCTTGTCCCCAAGGACTGGAGGGGTGCAAGATGGGCCAGGAAAATCATTTGCAGTCTTCTCTGTTGGTGAGGCCTGGAGATCAGGCCTCTTAATCCTTCTCTCTCACACACACAGATCCTTCTCGCTGCCAGCTGAAGGGGGCATCAGGTGTTTCCCTCTGGTGTCACCTTGTCCCTCTGGGCACAACTGAAGTAATTCAGGCAAAGCTGAGCCAGGGAAAGTCACACTTACAGACAGGGTCTGACCCCATGCTCCCACCCCTTTGCTCATCTTCTGCCATGCCATAAGGGAAGGTAACCTTGGGATTAGGATCTGAGGCTGGATTTGATCCTGGTTACCTGTGTTCTGCTTTGGTCAACAAGAACACTGTAATGCATTACACTGAGATACAACAATGTGCATTTAATTTAGACTTCCAAAGGCAGCAATAAATAAATATTGATGTATTTGAACCCAGCCATGGGGTTTTGTGGACATTGGAGCCTCCAGAATGGAAGGAGCAGAGTTTTTACTGCTGCTTTTGACTCCTCAGTCATGCAGAGGGACAACCAGTACAAAAGTAGGTTCTTCCTTCTACTTCCCAGCTCTTTTATATAGACATATTCCATCTCCATTCTCTCTTTTTCGATGTGGACCCAGGATGGTTCTGCTCCGTTTTCTGGGAGAGTCTGAAATTCAAAAAGCAGGTCCAATGCAGGCCTTTTTTCCTTTTTTTCCCTTTTTTTTTCCTGCCACTAGCAAGGTTGGTGCTTCATGCCAGCTCTTCTCTTCTGAAGTTTGTGGCTTGCCTCTGTCTGTTACACTTGGCTCTCCTGGGGGACATTCATAAATCCTTGCCTACTCTGCTAAAAATCAAAGAGAAAATTGGTAAAAATCCTGTGTTTTCATTACGCTGTCTTACTTGTGAAGCGGAGGGTCCATGCAAGGTGGCTGGGGAGAAAATGGGGAGGAAAGGAAAGCAGCTGTTTGGGCAAGTTTATTTGAACAACAGAAATCTTTCCCTCCCAGGTCTCTCTAGCCAGGCTCTCCTTCTGACAGGCTCCAGCACCCTCATTTATTTGTGCCAGCGCAAGTGCTCTTTGGGGTTCCTGAGGCAAACCAGCCCATTCCCATGGACTCTGTGTAGCACCTTAGATGGAGGTTACACCGTCTGAGCATGGCTCTGGGGAACCTCCATCCTCCTGGCTGCTCCATTTTGAAGTCAGGCTCCATCATGTGGGCACCTGAGCAGTTGGGCTCTTGCTAAAATTCTTCACAGGCAGAAATGGGAATACCGACTATTTCAGCCTTTTCTGAATTTCACCTGCTAAGATTAATTCCTAATACATTTCCTTCCCCAAAACAAAATTAAGGTTAGCTACAGAGAAGCTTTTTAAATGGAAGAAATAAATAGTAAGGATCACATTTGGTAATTTAGGCATTTTTTCCTTTCTGCTCCACCAAGAGACTACAGAGGGTTATGGTAATAGCAGGATTAGCTTTTCTACCAAGTTAACAGAGTTAACAGTGCATTCTCCTTGGGATCACATCCTGCTCCAGAAATTTGACTTAGGGTTAGCTCAGGAACCACTGTGCCGTGCAGACACATCCTTAAGGAAGTTGGCTGCAGGAATCTCTCTGCACAAACTTGGCAGCTAAAGCCTACAGAATTCCAGTCATGCTGCCAATAATGTTCTGCTTTGAAATTAATGCGAGACTTCATGCTGAGAGGACCTGATAGCTGTTGCCAATTTGACTGTGTAGAAAGCTCAGGTTTAAATATCATCCTGAACTGAAATTGAAACAAATTCATTGCTATGAATATAAACAATTTACACCAGGTAAACCCCATGAACTCTAAAGATAAATACTCACCTAGCTTCCATTTCAGCTAGTTCTGCTCTGTGGCCTGAAAAAAGTACGTTTGGGGGTTTTTTGGTGCAAGATTGGGAAGCAGAGAAGGAACTCAAAGGGGAACTCCTGTGTTAAAATCACATTTCTATAGTTAAGGATGATTCAAGTTTGCACCTGAAACAAAGATTCAGCTGCACATATGGATACAAATGTAAAGGATGTTCTCCCTGTGAGCCACAGTTCATACTTTGCAAGCAAAGAAATAGTTATAACTCAGTGATAGCAAGTTCCAGTGCAGCCCATCTGCAGTTTGATCTAATAAGCAAAATAAAGTGCCACATATACATAGTTCTTCTGATGTTGTTTTACAGTGTATTTTTGTTAGTTTTAAGGAGGAAAAAACCCCAGCCCTATTTCTGCCAGGAAAGCACTGCAGCAGTGGATCTCAAAGCTGGAGTGAAATGTTGCATTGCTCATCTTGCATAAGAGGGTCCAAATGCTTTTGATCTCAACTGGATAAAAGCCAGCACATTTCCTTTGTTTTGCTTGGTATTACATAACTTTATGTGGGACACACTAAAGGTATTAGTTTTGTTCATTCAGGAGCTGTAGAGAAGTCAAAATTATTTCTTCGACATGAAAACGAGATTTGAGAGATTTCTTGAAGGGCAGCTGTTTTCAGTGTCGTACCCTAATTCTGTTTGTGTGTTTTCCAGGTTACTACTCAGCAAAGAGGCAAGTCAGAATGAATATGCAAGCTGCTGCAAAGAAGTCAACTTCTTGAAAGCAAGAAGAGATTGGAAACATCTGCCAAGCTTCCTCAGCTTTCAAAAATCGGGTGTGCAGGCTGTGGACACTTAGGGGCGATCCACAGAGGTGTGCTCCTGACAGCAGCAGTGCCAACAGAAAACACACACACTGCAATGGGGTCAGGCCTAATCAGCTGGAATCCCTTTGGTGAGAAATTGTTTGCCTTAACAAGTCTGGACACTACAGAAACTGGCTAAGACTACCAGGTTAATGTGCATTAAAAATCACTGTACATGAGAAAGTGGTAAACAATTAAAATAACTGTATGTGTGTAATAATGTGCTAGGACAAGTCACTATACAATTGGGGCCTTTCATATTGTCACATGTTTACATACCCTCTTTTTTGGATTTAGCAGGGACAACTTACCAAGTTTCACCATCCCAGCTTTACAGGTTTGGCACACTGAACAAAAAAAATCCCATCCCTTTCTGTGGTTTTTCTTTTTCAGGTACAGCATTTTGTGCTTGCAACTCTTCAGGGCATTGGGTGCCAATGTAAATTATGTAAATGGACAAAGCTGAAATTATTTGGGAACATTTCCCTTTATATCAGCAGCCATTTCAGCCCTGTCTGTCCCATACACAAGAATTGGGTTGTTTAACTTACATGTTATTGGAAAATTTGCAGGCATATTCTTGTCTCCTTCAAGTCTTTCCTGTTACTAGCTGGGCCAAATTCAGCCCTTAATTTGGGCTGTGCTGTTCCTCCCAGGTCTATGAGTTTGCGCAGTGAAAGCTAAGATAAATTTCACCCATGGATTTGTCCACAGTGTTTTGAAATGTCTGCTGCACGTAAGAATGAGGGAGACGATTTGTGCTTTTTATTCATACTGCCAATCTGCCTGTGAGAAGAGAAAAGGGCATTAATAACACTGAAATCTGAGTGCTGCTTTGGCTTCTTTTCTATAGCATTTGTTAACACACACTTTTCCATCACCTACTTTTTATTTCCCTTTTTTATTCCCCTGACTGGTTGGGATAATTGAAATTTTACAGCACATAATAATCAGCGGGTAAACCAGAAAAAGAAACCTGTAAAATATACACTCTAAATTATACTGCTGCATATGGCCTTAAGATGCACGCAGTGTTTAATGAACTGGTTTGGAAAGAGCTCTGTAAATGTCAGGGGTTTAGAACGACATGAGGTGATGGACTGCTGCTTTTTGTCTCGAATCTAAACAAACTAAGGCTTCTCTTGAGCAGTAAAAATTAACGTGCTTGTGGGCGTGTGTCAGGTGTGTGTGCACAAGAAGAGGTGGAAGCAACACACTACGGGCAACATCACGAGGGTTTACTGTGTTTCTTCTTTTCTTTATTTAGACATAAATAAAGGAGGTTTTTTGGTTTCCCCCAAATGGCACAAGACAGTGATTTCAGTCTGTTTCTGAACAGACTTCGTGGGCTAGGCCCATCTATTACAAGCTTTTCAGATTATTGGGATGTAGCATGAAGGTGTGGGACTGGGCTTTTTGTGTATTTGGGTTAATTTTTAAACATTGCTTGTGATTAGAACAGTCTAATCTATTTTTCTGGTTTTTGAAGTGTGGTCATTTTCTCTAATTAAGAAAAATTGCACCACCGTTTCTCCATGTGTTTGTGATTTTAAAGCAGACCAATGACACTGTGCACCTTTTGGGGTTGTAGCAAGGTTAATTGCAGAATTACTTTCTGACTGGGGTGACATGAGCTGTGCATAAAAGCCCTAAAGTCGGCCATGCACAAGGTTATCATGAAGTCTTTAAGTGAAAAAGGAATGCTTCTCTTTATTAGGAGAAATAATGACTCAATGCACTGCTGCCCCAAAAAACCATGAAAGGTATTTCTGTTTTTCATATTAATTCCAAAACATCTCAGTGCTTAAGCCTATATTTAAAAGGAATTATCTCCTTAAATGTTTTGCAGTCAGGACACTGAAGTGTCACAGGAATCAGTAAAACAATTGATTAGGTTATCAATAACAGAGGTTTTGGATACCAATGCAGATAATGGGCTTAGAGTGGATTTTCAGTGTCCTGAGACTGAAAGGTGCAGAGCATGGCTGGACATTGGGCCTGTCCATGTTTATAGACAATCTCAGCTGTGGTGGTGACTGAGAGCTCAGCGCCAGGGTAAAAAAGGTTTCCTGCTGATTAGAGAAGGTGATTTCTTTTGCTTGCCAATTCATTAAAGTCATTTTTGCATTAAAAACAATTCATTAATAGTTCTAGAAGAGACAGAAAATCACAGGTGAGGATATAGAGTAACACAAAAGAAGAGGGAAATACTGTTTTCATTCCAGTGTTTGCCATTAGTATCTCACACTTGTATCAGAGGGCCTAACCCTGCCCTGGCATGCACTGTATGACAGCTCCACTGCTCTGTGCTGGAGCCGTCTCAATTTACACCAGAGCAGAACTGAAGGTGAAGTTTTGCTGTGGTCCTTTTCCTTACTCTGCTCAGAAAAAGTGGAAAAGCAGCTGTGTAATGGACAAATAGATGTGTAAAGCCATTGCCTCCTTTCTGCATACAAGGCTTTTAAAAGGGAAAGAAAACCAGTTTCTGCTATAGTTTTCTCTGTGTCACAGCTAAAAATAACAACAAACCTCTGACAAGTGTCTGAGCTTCATCACTGGCAGGGTGGATAAAGTATCTCTGTGTTTTGTTACCAGGCTGCAGAAGAGACTGTGAAACATGGAACATTTCGCTGTTTTGTTCGACTTGTGAACTGCACTTTCTTGTTTAACAGTGCACCTGGGAACGTGCCAGTACGCAGCAAAGCTGTAATCATAATACTTTTTTTGAGAGTGAGTGTAAACACTCCCATTCTTGAAATGAGGCAGCAGAGCTGATTAAAAATGCAATACACCAGAGCTTGGGTCTGCTGCCTTCCCTGGGCATAAACTGCCTTGGACATGCCAAGCCCAACCCCACAACAAAGCTGTTGAGGGATGACTCATGTGCTGACCCCTGAGAATGAGTTTTGGAGAAATGATCTTTGGTTGGCTGCAGGGCTTTGTGGCCACCCCTCAAACCCCAAAGTGGCCCTTTCTCATGGTGGATATGTTCAGAGTCGGGGTATTCAGGACAGGGTGGCAGCGCTGGTGTGAGGTCTGGTGTGAAGATTACACAGCAGGAGGCTGCAACTGGAGCCCACGGCATCCTCAGTGTGCTGACAGACAGGTACAGCTCCACCTGCCTGAGCCCTCCTCTCCCCCTCTGCAGAATGGAAGCTCACGTGTGACCCTGGGCCATGTGCTCAGCAGCCACAGCTCAGGCTCTGCTCCTACAGTGGTATCCAACACCCCAGTGGGACCTGCACGTGCACTAGGGAAATCAGTGCTGCAGATTTTTTCCATCTGAGATAAATGTGTCCCATGTGCAACACAACTAGAGCCTGAAAACGGGACAGAGCGAGTCCCGAACACTTGTTTTATGTTTTGTGCAAATACGGAAATAATCTCACGTATAGATTATTTCATTAAATTCCTTTCAGCAGCAACTGGAGAAGGTTGTTTCACTTGGGTGAAAAAGCCAGGAAAATAGATTCTCCATGTGCTTCTAGTTACTTCAGGGTGATGCAAGTACAGCTTCTTCTACTCAAAACCACTCCTCTGCAAACCATTCTGGGGCACCCTTCTGCAGGGTAGCCTTGGCTTCCTGCAGCACCTACCAGCTTGCAGTAGTAGACGCTTTATTATTTTACCATTATTTTTTGGATCCTGGTTTATAGGCTTTGTGAGTGGGTCTTAATATCACAGAAATTTCTGGCTGGAAGGGAACCTAGAAAATCACCTACTCCATCCCCTTGTGCTGAAGCAGGGTCAGGATTTGCTTGTTCCAAAGCTTGCAAACTGCTGTGAGAACTGATTTGCTCTGCTCACGTGGCACATCTCAGGGGTAGCCAAGGTCAGCAGTGTTCCTCCCGATATCCCGAGGGTCTGTGTTATACAAGAGGTTTTCTTTCAGGTACTCATTTTGCTTTGCTTGTTTTGTTTTGTTGCGGGGCTGTGGGCACAGTTGAATTCCACATAAGCAACCTGGTGTGTCGAACCATTTGGTTGTCAGAGGTGGGTATTTGCAATGTCATCAATAAATGCTGGTGCACAAATATGTTTCAATAGCAAAAGAAGCTGAGTTTTCCTCTTATTTCAGGCAGGTGCTTCTTGTTTTGTTTCTGTACTGCTGGGACCTGGACTCGCTCTGCTGATGCCCCTGTGTGGTTCCACTTTCTACAACTCATCACTTCCACACACAAAATATTGGCCTGGGCTGTGGGGTGCCATAAGTTAAGCTGACCTACCACCCAAAAAATGTGGTTTTGCAGTGGATATTTCATGGTTTCCCACTGAGGTGTCACAAATCATATAGGAGGAAACTCTTGTTTTTTTCTTTCCTGTCTTAATTTTCTACGTTTTTTTTTCTATTTAGGAAATGCTGCCTCTCTTACTTTCAGCAATCTGTTCGCTTGGCAAGAAATACGACTATCAGGTGTTTAAAATTAAAGTTGTTAAAATCAAATTTGCAGAGGCAGGAGTGTTTGCCCCAGTGTCCTGGACATGGTCCAGGTTTGGTGATTACATTTCGCCTAACTCAACCTTTCTGTGCAGTTTCGTGGCGTTCTTCCTGCCCCGCTGCAATCTGCTCCGGGGAGCTGCTGTGCCATGGCATGTTCAACATCTGCCTGGTTTTCACCCAGGACTGGCCATGCTTCAATGTGTGATGAAGTGATTTATAGTACATGGCATGCACATACACTGGTTTTCTTTTTACAGTGACTTCTACTGAACAAGAGGAGGTACTCAGAAGCGACTGAAAAAAAACCAAAATCAGCTCAGGAACTAAATATGGATTTCAGGATTCTGGTTCTCTAGGTCCCTCTTTCAGATGATCTCTTCCCAACTCATCCCTTTGTTTTATAAGGTGGTGCTGAGGAGTGGCAGCTCCATGTGATCAGCTGTGTTTATAGGATAAAAACCTTCCCCCTGCCCAGGAGTCCCCTTGGTGCAGGCAAGGAGCATTGCAGAGTGCTGAGCAGCCTCAGCAGACGGGGTAAAGCCAGCACACACACACCTGCTAAACAAACACTCTTCCCAGCTTGCTTGGAACAGCCCAATTCTTCCCACACAATTGGGCCTGAAAATAGGAGCCTTGCCTGCTCCATCGCCATTGGGCCAAGGTGAGCTGGCCATTGGAAAGGAGTGCCCCACACAGGTGTTTTGCTGCACTGTTCCTAAAAATTAAGGTGGGCTTTGGCATGAAGGAAGTGGAGAAACACTCTCATGACTCCCCCGAGAAAGGGAAACTCACAGGATTTCGGGTGATGCATATCAGTTGCTTCAAGCAAACACTTTAAAATCATAATGTTATAGTGAGCAGAAAAGCTTCATTATGAAGATTTTAAAGTCTCTGCCTCAGATACATCCTTGGAGCTGGAGCCATGCCACTAAGCACATGATGAATGAAATCTCTTTAAAATTCTCAGATAGGAAAACTCCCATTCTAACTGTTCATCTGCATCCTGTGTTTCGTTACATGGGGTAATAGAGGCCATCTGTCTCCCTGCTTTCCAATACATGGATTTATATCTGTGTGCAGAGCTGTTTTACAGAGAGCACAGACCCTCCCAAATGTGTGGTAAGAAAATGTGTGCACCCAGGAACAGCCAAATCTTCTGACCTTACAAGCCATGTATCAAGTTCTTCCCAGGGCTGTGAACCACAAGATGCATGTTTTGGTGTGTCGAGGAAACTGGGGACTCCAGGAATTAATGGGAAACACCTTTTGATCCCCTTTGCTCCCACCAGTCTGTCAGGGCACGGGTCTGGGTGGCGTCCCAGAGCAACATCTGGCACTGTCTCCCCTGATGGGAAATGAGACGTGATCTGAATCCCTGTCCTTTTGCAGGGTTTATGGAATCTCCTCCACAGCCCACTCGTGTGGCCTGACAGAGGTGTGCACACAAGGTCCCGTCAGTGATGTGGGGGCCCTGTAAAGCAGTGTCTTGGGCCAAGAGAGGAAGGACAGAGCTGGAGACCAAGCGGGGAGAGGCCCGTGTCAGGAACTTGATCTGTGCAAAAAGAGCATCAAAAGGTCACCAGCCCTTAGGGTGCAAAGGTTTATTTCCATTCAAGGAAAACTTGTGCTGTTCAGTGCATTTCCCCGTGGTTTCAGAGTGAAAAAGTGCAGTGAAATTTCCCTTTTACTTAAAACTCGGGTTATTTAAAGAAGAATTAAAATTAATCATCAACCAGCTTGTCTGGCTGAGGGGCAAGGGTAGCACCAGGGGTGAGGAGTGGTGAATCCCCCCCTGCTTCCACCTCTGCAGGCACCACCTCAAGGTTTCTCAGCTGAAAAAAAAAAAGGCAAGGAAATTATTGAGAATTGTAAATCAAGCACAGCAGGGATAAATAACTTTATGGTGCAGCTACATTAAGCTACAGCTCTCCCTTCTACGAATACACCTTTTGCTGAGATATTGCAATAGTAGACTTTAAAGGCAGCCAAGCAGTGCAGTACATTTCTTCACTCAGATTAAAAGCATTGTTTAAATTCTTGTGGCTAGACCATTTGTCTTGTCCTTAAAAAAAAAAAAAAGAAAAAAAAAAGAAGAAGAAGCCATTATTAAAGAGGAAAGCAGCACAAAGAGACTGGGATATAGGACTGAGGGACTGAAGGGAATTTTTAGCTCGCCTGCTGCAAATCAAGATCGGCCTTTTTACCTTTCCACAGTCTTCCTCCCTTTGTTATTTGTGGTTACCGCAAAATCTTAGTCAAAGATTCTCTCAGATGCTAGAGTTAGATAATGTCTCTGGAAAAGGGTGTCACAGTCTGGATAGACATAGCCATGAATAAAATATTTTATGTAACGACACCTTTCATCCAGCAAGGTTCCAGGGGGGAAAAAAACCTATAAAAGCACATGTTTATTATTTAAGAAATAATAAAATGTTTCATATCATTATATAAACATATGGAAATACAGGTGTATTTGCATCTCAGACCTAAACACTTTTTGTCCTGATACAAAGCAGTTCCAGGGGAGAACTGGAGCAGCAGGTGGGTGACACATAATGCTTGTGATGCCTTTTAGATAACAAGGAAGCAACACAAAGCTTTTCCTGAGAGAGGGGCCTCGCAGAAGATGTGCCACAACCTCCCCCAGGACTGCCAAGGACATCCATGATGGGATTTTTGGGGTGTCCAGTGGCATTTTTTGCATCCCAGCCCCAACACATCATGCCAGGCTCAGCAGAGGTGACTGCAGAAAACACCTGTGATGTTTTAGGGCCTGTGATTTTTCTGCCTTACTTTGTCTACATGTCAGGGAAAGGGCCGGTTAAAATAACAGGGGCTGAAGGAAAAACAGAATGGGGATGTTCACATTTATGTTGTCCAGTTTGGAGAAGAACAGGCTGTTGCCCACCGCCAGAAAGCCTGATTATGTCAACTTGAACAACACATCTCTGTGAACCTCAGGCAGGGGAGCAGGGGATAGGTGAAATTCAATAGATAACACACGTTTGGGTAAAAGAATACCTGAACAAAAAAAGGAAGAAGCCACGGGACCATCAGTGTCAGCAGAGGAGTCTTTGCTATGAAACCCTGAACTCCACGTGTTCACCCACCCAGGCACTTCTCAGAGTGTCCAAAAGAAAGCATGATTTTCTTGACAGTAAATGGTTTACTCTTTCCATGTAAGTAGCTATTTTCCTGTAATTTGACATGGAAAGAAACTGTGAATTGCTGAGCTATTAACCTCCTTTCATCTGCAGGCTGTTTTAAGAAGGAGATACACACAAACCACTCAATTTTATATATATATATATATATATATATTTATAAAGTCTGGCATCTAACAGGTCAGAACAAGCAGATATATCTATGCAGCCACAGAACTCATTTAATAGCATCAGTTGTATAAAATGCAGATCTTACTCGTGCCATTTTTCAGTCCCCACAGGTTCCAGCAACGTGCCCGTGCTCAGCAGGGCTTTGCGATCCAGCTGCAGTTTTGCAATTCCAGGTACCACAATTTGCTTCAGCCCACTTTCAGCTTTATTTTTTCAAAAAAAAGACTTCTTCTCTTGGGGAACAATAATGAGATCACCTGATAGTTTTGTGAAGGTGGCTGTCTGATCAGTGTCTGAAAGTGAGGAAGTGACAAAGCACCCAAGCTGTTGTTCTCGCAGAGCAAACCTTTGCAGTGAGTATGTTGGTTCATTTTCCTCAAAAAAAAGTCAAACTCAGGGTTTCATGCTAAGTGCAAATGAGCAGACTGCTCTGCCTTGCATATTTGTGCGTGAATCCAGCCCAGCAG
>VWZW01007328.1:287680-368662 GCA_013397115.1 Edolisoma coerulescens | reverse complement strand
AAAAAAAAAAAAAGAAGAGAGACTATTGAAGGCATTGAAAAAAAAAAAATTAAAATCGGTGCGTGGAAAGGAGCTTAATACATTCACAGCGTTATTTAGCTCTAACAAAGAGCAGCAACCCCAGATGACCTTCTGGCTCCTGTCTCCACCCAAGTTCCTGGCCCCTGTTCAGCGTCCTGGCAGAAGTTGCAGACATCCGCCCCACGATGCCAAGTAGCTGTTTTGTCTGTAGATATGTAACAGAGATTAGCCGAGTGCTGGGGGGAGCTGCTGCGCACACACCGGCACCTCCGAACGGGGACCCGGGACCGCAGCCCCGTCAGAGAGCTTTGGTTCCCCGCCGGTGCCCGGGAGCTGCTCGAGTGCTCAGTGGCCGGGTGAGAGGAGAGTTCCCAGCGCTGCAGCTCGGGGGGGTCTGCGCCGCCCTCCCCGGCCGCTCCCGGCCATTCCCGGCCATTCCCGGCCGCTCCCGGCCATTCCCCGGCAGTGGCTGCCCGGAGGGGCCGGGGGTGGATGGAGAACCGCGACATCAGAGCTGGGGGGGGATGGAGAGCCGCGACATCAGAGCTGGGGATGGATGGAGTGCAGCCACATCAGAGCTGGGGATGGATGGAGTGCAGCCACACCAGAGCTGGGGGTGGATGGGGAGCCGCGACACCAGAGCTGGGGGTGGATGGAGAGCCGCGACCCCAGACCTGTGCGATGCCCTCCGCCAGGGATCGCCGGTCCGCCCGGATCGCGGAGCTGGCGCTCGAGTGGGAGCGGGAATGTGACCCCGCGCTTGTTAACACCTCCCGCCTGCGGCCGCTCTCAGAGCTATGGCCGGAATGGAAACGCCTCTTGTTTTCCTGTAGTAGGCTTTAAAATAAAAATCTCATCTTGACTTTAAATGCTTTTCCCCCACCCCGCCTCCCTTTTTCCACCAGAGACAGGAAACTGTCCTTTCATGCGTTCAGAAATGCAAATTATGATTGGCAGAACATTACAGTGCAGAAAAAGAGCTTTTGAAAGAGGTCGTGGAGGAGCGATAAAGGCAGATTAAAGGTTAGGTCCTACACCAGGCGAGCCAATCTCCCTGAGTCACACCCCCTGCTCGGGAGCTTGTGTTTTCATCAAAGGACTGGGCAGACCTGCAATTTCACTAGCATGCAAAGTGGGAAGGGAAAAATGCTGGGCTCTCCCTTCTCCTCCTTCTCCTCCTCCTCCTCCTTCTCCTCCTCCTCCTCCTTCTCCTCCTCCTCCTCCTTCTCCTCCTCCTCCTCCTTCTCCTCCTCCTCCTCCTTCTCCTCCTCCTCCTCCTTCTCCTCCTCCTCCTCCTTCTCCTTCTCCTTCTTCTCCTTTCTTCTTCTCCTTCTTTTTCACTTCTTCTTCTCCTTCTCTTTCCCCCTTCTCTCTTTCTCCTTCTCCTACCCCTTCTGTTTTTCTCCTTCTTCATCTCCTCCTTCTCTTTCCTCTTCTCCTTCTTCTCCTCTGCCTCCTCCTCCTCATCCACTGCTGAGGACCTGAAAAGCCAGAAGACTCTTTGAAGAATTCATCTTTTTGCCTCTCTCAAAAAGGTCTCCGCTACTGATAACTGGATACAATCCTGGCATGAGAAGGGTCACTCTCTGGAGTGCACCAAAATTGCTTGGCAGAAACCTTGTTGTAATCATTTATGCTTCATTCCTATGACTAAACAAACAATATCTTATGAGAAGAGGATAAAAATGAATAAAACACATTCAGCATTGGCTACTAATTTGTAAATGGAAAACTGACAGGTGCCAAACTCACTTGCCTCTTCAGCCTAAAAGCATGGGTAGCTCAAAGTCGGACTTAAGAATGGGGGAAGCCAAGATGCAGCAAGTGAGCAGAGCTGCTGTCCCTGCTCCCAGGCTCCTTGTTCTCCTCCTCTGAAACAGGCTGGGGTTCATCCAGCAGTGCAGGTTCATGTGGGAGGATGCTGTGTATGTAGGCTCCCTCTGGGAATAATTAACCAAGGTCAGCATTGCTGGATCCTTGGGTGGGAAACCTTCAAGAAAAGCATAGGCACTACCAAAGTGGTTCTGGTAACTCTGTGGGGAACCATCCCTGAGTCAGAGATGAACTGAGCCCTTTCCACAGCAGAAAGGACCTTCATGGCACCAGAATTCCTGGTGGTAGCTTTAACCTCACGCTGCGCAACACTTACACCACAAAACCCCAACAACAGCTCCAGGAAACTCTGCTGAGGTTTTGTGTGTGACCCACCCACCTTTGCCTGCCCTTCTCCCTGCCTCTCTCCCCTGTGCATTTGTGTTTGTTCAGGTGGGGGGAGTGCAGCACAGCCATCCTCAGTCCCTCTGTTTCTGACCTCCAGGGACCCCAGCACCTCCCTGTCTGCTGTGCTGCCCCTCAGAACAGAGCAGGCTGGTCAAGCCGGTCAACCCCATGGCTTGGGCAGCTTTAGTGCGGGATACTGGGTGCTGTCCAGGTGGGACAGAGCAGGTTGTGATGTGATGTGATGTGATGTGTTTGATGTGATGCAATGATGCAAGCACACACAACTCCATTTCTTTCTGCAGCCAGTCAGTACATGGGACTACGAGCTGCTCACCTCACTCTGACTGCTTGAGAGAAACTTCCAGCCTTTCCCAAATAGCTCAGAAAAGACAGAAAATGGAGATTCTAACAAGCATATCCAAAGGCACTTTCCCCAGAAAATGGCTTTCGGCACTCTGAACCTTTGGTGAGCTGTAATCCTGCCTGCTCAGCCCTCCCCTGCTGAACTGCTGTTTGGGGTAGGATCCACCTCATGCATCTCATTGTACACCAGGACAGCACAGCCCCTGTGCTCTTGCCCAAGAGAGCAGCATTTTGTGTTTTGGAGAAATGATCTGATGTAGTTTGTAAAATGCTTCTGAAAACTTTGAGAGGAGGATGTCAATAAATTGTTTCTATCCCACTGTAGTAATTCCTCTCATCATTTTTTCTCCAGTTTCCTTTACAATTGAAAATCCTTCTTCCTGTCCTCTTCTGAGCAGGGATTGCCTGATTTTTTTCCAGCTAATAATGAAAATAACAAATGCTTTCTGGAGACTTGAAGAGAGCTGTGCTTGAGAGCACTGATACGCTGTGAAGATGAGAGGGTGAGGGAAGAGACCTTTGGCTGTGATGAGACCCAGATGTCCCATTCTGGATGTGTCCAGCAAAGTTACTATATCAAGTCTCTGTTTAAATTGGGCCCCACTGCACAAGCATATTTATTAGCATAACAAAGTAGCAATGGCCAAGGAAAGGAAAAAATGACTTGCCTAATGGAAATGAATTGTGCAGCATAACCTGGTGGTACGTAGGACTCTATCATGGTATTTAATGTCTCTCCCCACACTGAAAGAAAGAGTCTTGACACAGGCGCCAGTAGGTCTGTGGAGCCATTGGTAGACAGCCAGGGTATACCATTTAATGGAAGGACATCATTAAATATGCCTTTATTTTTATTACTTTGTAATATTATTATGCAGCTGAAATAAATCACAAGTTGTTTTTAGTGGGATTCCGTCACAAGCCACAAAAGCAGTGAGCTGGGGGGTTACTTCTCAATCTCCCTGTAAGCAACTTTCTGTACTCTCTGAAAAGAGCACAACCTTCACATTGGGGTCAGCCCGTGACCTTTTCCTCTTTCAGTATTAAATGTATTATTAAATAAGTATAGCTTGGACTCCCAGGATCTAGTTCCAGGCTTCTGCAGCCCCAGTCTGCAGGCAAACACGAGTGGCAGAGCCCCCAGACCAAACTGGAGGAACAGGAGAGGTCTGGTGGAGGCCAAAGGTGTTTCAGCTCCCTCACCTCGTTCCTGCATGGCTCCCACATCCCCTCCCAAATCAGGAAGGGGCAAAGGTGCTGCATGATCACCTAATTAGTGCAACGTCAGTGAACTGGAGAGGGAGTTTGGCTCATCCTCCCACAACCAGATGGGTAAAACATGAAGTCTTCGGGCATGTGGCAGAGAAGTTGAAAAGGAGATGTAAAAACTTGTGCTTGGACTGCCCCAAGAACCCACTCTCACTTCCACACACCATCGAGGATGCAGAACAGTGTTTGGTTTTAAAAAGGAGGGGCACCCAAAGCTCTTCCACACAGTCACACGTTTTCTTGGCTCTTGTGCAAGTAAGGACTTTGTGGTGCAAAACATTTTAGAGAAAACCTAAATATGCCAGCAGGACATTGTTAGCCGTCATATGGTAATTTTAGCTTAACACATTTTGGTTTTACTCTGCTCCCAGTCCCCTCTGAAAGTTGGGCTACACGTGCAAGCTCTCCCTCCGAGTCTTCTTTCTTTCTTTTTTTTCGTTTGCACATGGTCAGACTATTTCAGAGGAAGGGAGAATGGCAGACCCTGATTTAGAGAGTTTTGCTGAACTACTGGCATTAGTTGTGTAAAACACCCATTAGTTCCTTCTCATCACCTTTAAGATGATTTTTTTTTTTTTCAGGTAAATGTTAACAGGAGGTTTATCATTAACCACCTTTGGGTTTTTGTAAGAGTTTATATTATTCACATGAACAGTGCATGTTGCAAGATCCCTTTTTTCGCTGTTTAGATACAAATTATTCATAGCTTGAGTTTTGTCTAATGTGAAACCAAACTGATTTCAGTCTTCAGATAAGCTCCACCTCAAAAGGGAACCTCAAAAGGCTTCAGTTTGTCCAGTTCAGATACAAGTATCACCTGCTTGGATACTGAAATGTGTGCAGATCAAAAAGATGAATTACTGTGCTTCAAGGTCAAGAAGAAACATTAACAGTAGGATGTTGAATTTGAAGAGATCATTCACTTAAAAAAAAAAATCTTTATAGCCTGTTCTTTTCTGCAGTAAAGTTGTGTCTCAGTCAAAGCTATTCTTACTGTGGCAAGGAGCAACAGGCGGGTGCAAAAGTGGATCTGATGAGCAAGGGTCAGGATGGAGACAAATGAATGCTCTTACAAAATTTCAGCCCATACTTTGATACTTCTGTGAAAAGCCCTTCTCTTTGCAACCATGAACAAACTGGAAGAGCTCTGTTAGCTCGTACTCAAAGGCTGATCAATCTCTAGGTTTCTGCAGAGGTGACACCCCTGCTGAGTTCCCTGTGTTTCTGTCCCCAGCACATAGCTCAGGCTCCCCACGCAGGTGTGAGCAGCAGCAGCAGCCACACAATGGACTGAACCTGGGCAGAGGATTTTCTTTCTAAATGAAAAGGGGTCGTAGAAGAGACATCTCTGAGCCACGTGTCAGAGGGAGGCAGAAAACCTTCCCCAGGCCCAGTTGCTGAGGGGTTCTGCTGCAGCTCTCCCAAATCCCTTTATCTCAGTGTGCTCCAGAGTGTCTCTCTAGGATGGGAATTTCTTTCACAGCCACAGCCAGGAGGAAGCCATGGAGGGGAGGGAGGAGAGCTGGGGTAGGGACACAGCCACCCCATCAGCTCCCCACCACCAAGATGTGAGAGAGCCTTCCAAAGGACAGGTCTCCAGCAAGAAATATCCAGCATTGCCTGCTTCACAATTAGTCCTTGACATCCTTTTAGGAAAAGGAAAGTTCCTTCTATATTCCTTGCTACCCTACAGCTCCTGTTTCTGAGCTGGAGAAAAGTCTCCTTAACATGTCTTCTTTATATCCCCTTGCTATGCACACACACAGAAACACAAACACCCAGAGACAAACTTCTTATTCGCATTTGGGATGTGGATTGCAGAGGGATTCTGTTCAAAAACCTAGAGGGACCTGTGCTCCCAGTCTGTCTCTTCAGAGCACCAACTCCCCCCTCCTTCTTCTGCTATGTTTGCCAGTGGAAAAAATTAGCAAACCCTATTTACAAATATTTTTGCCTCTTGGCCCTCTGCCTAATGCTGCACTATTAAGGCTGTCGTTGTTCCGCTAAACAATTGCAAATGTTTTTGCATGCATGCATTGGCTTGCTTTGGAGTTCAGAGACTCTTATTCCACTAACTGCTGCCGCCACCCTTTGCTTAATTCAAGGTGAAAGCCCTAGAATTCAAGCTTGTCAGGAAATCTCTCCTCTATTACCCCACTAAAATATGCAACAATAAAATTCTTCCATTAAGGCGTTTTCCTGCAGTTTTTCTGTCCCAGCCTCTCCTTTCACAACAGTGTGCCCCAAAGCCTTACACTTACATCAGACAAGGTCAAAGAGGCTGCAGCCAGTGAGACGTCAGGGGAATTTGGGCACCCAGCTACAAAAACCGTCTTGGAGAACCTTTTTCTTAGCTGAATCCTGATCCCAGAAACAAGTAATCTCTATTTCTGCATTCCCAAAGTTCTCTGAGTAGGTTAGCGCCTGAGCCGAGTTAAGAGCAAGGACCAAAACATTTCTCCTCTGCTTTTCCCTGAGACTCCTGACCTAGTAACCATTCTCAGGGTATATTTTCAGGATTCTCCTCCCTCCAGAAGGCCGTGGTGGCCAACACTTCCTTTTAAAGTACAGAATGAAGTAGCAGTCCATGTTCACTTTCTTTTATCTTTACCCACCGCCCCAACCCCAAAATTTCACAGATGCTCATTCACTCTTTTTAACCTCTGTGCAAGTAAATTCATGCTTCTGTGTATGGTGTTTGGTCCCAAATGTGAGGGTGATACAGTTTACCAGCATTTCAACAGCAGCTGAAGCAGCCAGTGATAAATGGATGTTGAAGAGCAGTCAAAGAAAGCAAGTTTCATATCTGTAATTGCAAATGGTAGCATGGGAAATGTGATTTTGAAACAACAAAAGAAAGATTTATGTCTCTCATGAAAACAGCTCCAATGTCAGACTCAGCGCAACTTCCCAGACAAGATAAAAACACAAGAATTATCTCCAGAAATTACTCAGTGAAAAATTCTGAATAACAAATGCAGTTGAGAAAATTGCTCAGGCAGTTTGCAAATAGGAAACAAAGGAGGATATAACAGATTTATTAATCACTATGATTTATGCACCTAGCTTTGCTAGCAGTGCAAGACAGTAAATTAAAGCACAGTCAAGCGTTCTCCCACATTGTTTGGTCAGTGAACTTCCATCCTGGTCTGAGGCACTGCTGGTTTTAGGCCAGTCCTGCCAAGCTCAACAGCGTTTCTAGGATCGTGAAGTGCCAACACACAGGATCTGTAGGGTCTTCAGGAGGAGCATTTCAGCCACTGATTTTTGTCTTTGCAGCAGAAAACTGAAGGTCTGGGAGACATAACTGCAGGCACACAAATCTTCTCTGCATAGCCTCACCTAGATAGTGACCAGAAGGATAACAAAGCTTGTTGTCCGGGTGTAAATACATCTCATAGGAAGATTGCAACATGAACAATTATTCCAGATTCTTCCCGTGCTGGGCACGTCCTAAGTGCCCATTTACAGAATGCCCATGCTGGGACAGGCTGTGAGGAGAAAGTTTGGAGACAGAACCACGAGGACCATTGAATATCTTGGCCTTGACCATCCTGCCCATCTATTTTGACTCTGCTCCAGGAGTGTGTCTTTAACTAATCAGTGGCAGCTTAAGACAGAAGTTTGTGGTATTTAGATTCATATTAAGAAAATTCATGATGTTGCAAGAGTCAGGAATTGGGCAGGGATTAAATACTGCTTCAGAGTCTCAGGAACACAGAGGCACCCAGAGCCCCAGAGCCTCTCCTCGTTGTATTTCCAGATTGTGGAAATACAACCCTAAATTACAAAGATGGAGAACACTTTTCATGCAAAATCTGCTTCAGTCTTGCATATCCCATGTGAAAGAAACACAGTTACTCTTAGCAGGGGTTAGAGTCAAACCTTTTTCCGTAGCTAACTCTCCTAGCCTGGCCTGAGTTGCCCTGCTGTGACCAAGTGTCCCTAATTAATGATAAGGAAGCAGCCAGACACCTGCTTTCTCAGCTTCATCATTAACTCCTTGTCCTGGGTGCTGCCAGACCCTGCAGGCATCTTGGGCCAATCTCTGTCGTGCCTAAGAAATGGAATTTAACCTAACCATGGCATCCCCCAAACAAGGTGTGCCCAGGGTCACTAAAGCCAACCAGCCAGCTCATTTCTTCCTTTGCAAAATGACACTGGCATCCTTGTCCTAGCTGCAAATGAAGGTGACTTAATGCCTTAGGACCTGGGTTAAGCTCTGTAACCTCTCTGCAGCCCCATTCAAGCACTGTTCCCAACCCACTGGGGCAAAGAGGTCTGTCCTGGGGATGGTTCAGTCCAATATGTTGTTAAACATCTACAGTTGCTAGGGACATTCTGGCAGTGAGCCCCTGCTCCCCCTTTGCTGCCTCCTCATGTTTCCTGCACTCAGGCTGTGCTCCGCTTCAGGTCTCCCTTCCCAAATCCCTCGGGGTTACAACCAAGAAAGGAGAATCCCACCTCCCCCAGAACCAGCATCCTTTATCTTGCTTGAAGAATGTGCATCATCTCTGTGTTTTAAGGCTGAGGGAGAGCCCAGAGCCTGGGACCAGGCTGGGTGCTGTGAGCTGGTGATGAGCTGAAGCAAGGCAAAGACAGACAGACACACCAGCAGCATGGCTAAGGCCAAAGTCAGTGCTGGTTTTAAATAAATCTTTCTCATCCCGCATGGAAATGCTGGGTCCAAGGATCCTCTGCAGTCCTTTACAACAGCTTTGGATCCCATCACCACATCCCTTCACAGCACTCGCTTCTAAACATGACCCCAAGACCTTTTATCACTTAAGAAACCGAACCTGAGATTTTCAAAGTAAATTACATTCATTAATTTCCTCTGCAGGAGAGGAAAGGATGAAGCCTTCACACAGCTTAATTACTGGTCTGGAGGTCCATGGCTTCACTACCAACCTTTCACACTACTTTTTTTCAGGTCTAAATCAATCCCAACCCTCCATTACACTCCACACACACACATCATGTAGAGCCCAAAATTACAGACTGTCTTTCAGCCTAACTCATTGAGAACAATTTATAAAGATTTTTTTCTCCTCCAGAGGAGGGAAAAAATACGGATCATGCGTGCATGAACCTCCACCATCAGCTGTCAGCTGCCTGAGGAATGGGGTGACCTCACAATGCAGCCCTGCAGCCACAGCTCAGGTGATACAGCTCAGCATTAAAGCAGAATTGTAGAGTACAGAATTGCTGTCTGTACTTGAGCATACAAAACACTCCCCACCAAACGCAGCTCAAAAACAGGTAAAGCAAAAGGAAAAGGGTGCAAATGACCATGAGCAAAGCAGTAAATCAGCTGGTTCTGGACTCCTTTCTCAGCATTACTGCAATGTGGCTTCTGAAACAAAATGAGTGTGTTGAATTAGTGCAAGTGGAAAATTGGTTCTTTGACCAAAAAGGAGAAAAAAAAAACCAAAAAAATAACCAGGGGAAGGAGGGAGCTGTGGGAGCTGTGTGGGCAAGATTCTTTAAATAATCATGGGGAGTTTTTTCCTTAATTGGAGAATTGGAAAAATAAATTAAGAGTTTGGCAAATTTTCGTCAAAACATTTCAATAGCCAAGGCCTGAATTCTGGCTTTAGTTCACTCTACCAATGACGATACCCTCTGAAAAATGTCAATAATATGAGAAAAAGTTATTGTTGTTTTCATTTTCCACAAAAAAGTCTCATCTTCAGTGCAACTCTCATTTCAATCTGTACTGGTCACAAGCTGCATGGGCAGATATTTACTCCCTCAAATGACTCCCCTCCACTAAAATCTGCCTGGGGAAGGAAGAACAAGACAAGGGAGAGGGACAATAAAGGAGTCACGATGAGGGGTAGATCAGAAGAAAAGAGGATTAAAGTACTCAGCAAAATGAAACAGCGAGAGAGAGCAGGAAGGGTGAAAGAAAGAACAGAGTTATTTTTTTCTCCCCCTTCCATTACAGAAAGTTTAATTTTCTTTTCTTCATCTGTTGTAGAAAACCCCACATGTTTATGGTTTTCAGTGGTAAAGACAAAGCCTGGGAAAGGAAACAGAGTAGAGCTGCATGAGGTCACAACCTGTTTCATCTCCCAAACCCGAGCCAACACCTTTGCCCACACTGCTTTAGATTTTGCTGTCACTGATGTGCTGTCCATTAGCTTTCTAAGCAGCCTGTAACAACACAACAGAAAGGTGGAGCCCACGCTGCTCTTTGTGGAGCCAAAAGAGATCTAATATTTTGGAAATGCCTACCCACATACAATAGTTCAGAGAAAAGGTGTTTGGAAATAGAGGGTTCAGGAGATAGGAAATATTTGCAGAAGAAATAATTTTCTGTAGTACATTTCTTTCAGAATGCAATGGATAAACAGCAAGCCTCTGCTGAAGGAATTGAGGAAGAAAGCTTTACAGACACGCCAAATGGATTCATGCCCTGTTTTGTTTGCAAAATATTGTTTTCCTCTGAAAATAAATCTCCATTTGTGGTGCAGGTACTTGGCCTGCTATAGCATTGACTATTTTTTCCTTAATACCCCTATGCAATTAATCCCCCAAGGTGTCCTTATCACAAAACCATCCAACCATGCAGGGGAATTCAGGAACTGTGGAGGAAGACAAACACAAGAGGTGCTCCTGCAAAGCTTTCTTGGTCCTGCCTGCACTGCTGCCAAAGAAGTGCCTCTCAGAGCTGCTAGCAGAGTTTGGTGGCTGTCAAAGACCTGCCTGGGATGCTCCTGGACAAGTGGCCACAACAGGGCAGGGCTCAGAGGGCTCCAGGTACAGAGTTTGGACCAGTTTTTTCAGGACAAGTTGGTTATAAAACCCCTTTGCCATCCAGCTCGGGTGGCTCGCGGAGCACGTGGGTGGAATGTTTGCTCTGTCCCTGCCTTGGCCCCGTGAGCACACGGCAAACACCCCCGTACAGCGGGATCCTCCAGGGCAGGGAATGCTCCCTGCTCCCGAGAGCGTGGCCGGGAGCAGCGGCGAGCTGCGGTCACTGGTGGCGAGCTGAGCTGGGTCACCTCCCTGCAGTGCCAGGCCCAGAGCCGGGGCTGGGGGAGTGCAGGTGACGCCAGCACCCCCTGTGCTGCTTCAACCCTGGCTGGATGCCAGGCACCCACCAAAGCCCCTCTCATTGCCCTCCACAGCTGGACAGGGGAGAGGAAATACAGCTGAGGGTTCATGGGCTGAGGTAAGGGCACAGAGGGATCCCTCCCAAATACCATCACGGGCAAAACAGGCTTGGGTTGGAGATGTTGGCTGACTTCATTCCTAACAAGGTCAGAGCAGGATGGTGAAGAAGTTAAATAAAACTTTAAAAATACCTTCCCCCTACCACTTCCTCCTTCCCAGCTCTACCTCCTCCCCTCCCCCAGCGCTGCAGGGAGACAGGGAATGGGGGCTCCAGACAGTTCACCACACGTCGTTCCTGCTGCTGCTCAGGCAGAGGAGTCCTTCCTCTGCTCCACCGTGGGGTCCCTCCCATGGGAGACAGTTCTCCATGAGCTCCTCCAGTGTGAGTCCATCCCATGGGCAACAGTCCTGCACAAGCTGCTGCCACTAGGATCACCCTTCCACAGGGTCAGTCCCTCAGGAACGGGATGCTCCAGTCTGGGTCCCCCACAGGGGTCACAAGTCCTGCCAGCAAACCTGCTCCAGTGTGGGCTCCTCTCTCCATGGATCTGCAGGTCCCTGCCAGGATCTGCTCCAGCACAGGTTTCCCACGGGGTCACAGCCTCCTTTTGGCATCCCCCTGCTCCAGTGTGGACTCCTCCAGGGGCTGCAAGTGGATCTCTGCATCCCCATGGACCTCCATGGGCTGCAGGGGCACAGGGGAATCTCCTTCCCCTCCTTCCTCACAGCCCTTGGTGTCTGCAGGGCTGTTCCTCTCACATGTTCTCACCCTGCTCTTCTCTGGCCACAATTACAACTGCACAATCACTTTTTTTTTTATTTCTTCTTAAATATGTTATCCCCGAGGTATTACCACCATTTCTGATCAGCCCAGCCTTGGCCAGTGATGGGTCCATCCTGGAGCCCACAGCATTGTCTCTGCTGGGCATGAGGGAAGCTTCCAGCAGCTTCTCAGAGAAGACACCCCTATAGCCCCCTCTGGTACCAAAACCTGGCCATACAAACCCAATACACATCAACAGTCAGGATGGCCCTGCTCAGAAACCAAGTGGCAAGTTCCCCTTTTGAGCTTTGAACAGTCCTTTGGCAGCTGGAGACCTGAATGCGTCAGCACACAACTTCTGGAATCTGGAAGTGGATCAGATCTGGACTAAGCCATGCAGAGACTAAGCCAGGCCACCGTGTCTGGCTCAAGCAGAAATCTTCTAAGCAAAGTTACCTCTGACTGAGTGGTTCCAGACTGCCAACCATAAAAACTTAAATCATCCAACTGGCCACAGAAAGACTTACAGGAAATGCTTTTTAACACTTTACCAACCCCTCCCCATTATTTAACTGCATTTTCTTCCCTTTTTTCCCCACAAATATTGCAGATGAACTTACACTTTCCGAGAAGATTTCAATAGGTTTTTATAGAAAGTGAATTTACCACTCCTGACTGTGGGTACTCTTGGTGGATATCTCAGGGTTGCACTCATGTAACCATGGAACAAAAATGACATTTTGACTGTCTAAATGCTCGTAGGCAGGCTACAAATAAATGATTATTCACAGAAATTACGGGCAGTATTATTTCAAACAACAAACACATTCAAGAACATCCAGGCAGGCTCACAGATAGTTTGCAAACAGATAAAAGGCCAAACACTTCCATTCAGTTACTTGCTGTAGATTATTCACGCAGCTCTAATAACAGTCCCCTGTCTCCATGAGCCTGCATCAGATGCAGTCCAAAACTGGGATGGTGGTGAAAGCTCCCACTCTATCATCGTGAAAACCCAGAGTTGAAGCATTTTTTTTTTTCCCATTCATTTCTACCAAACAAAAGCCAAAGATGGGATTATCTTCACTGAGTTTGGTTTGGAGCTGCTTCATTTCAGCGGTATGCAGATATTTTCCCTGTGGTTTTGCAGGGTGACCAGGAACACCTGTTGACTTTAAAAGAAAATCACGAAGTCCCTGCAAAGTTGTGTTTTTGTTTGGTTAGGTTTGGGATTTTTCATCCTCTGTCTGTTTTTTAGGTTGTGACAGCAAGCACAGCTTGCAGGGAACATTGTTTGGAAGCTGTTAGAGAGCAGTAATTGCTGCTGATGGGTGGCTGGTTGCACAGGGGATGATAAATGGCCTCCCAGTGGCTACACTTAATGCAGCCACCAGGCTCTGGGCCAAACACCCTCAGCGTGTCTCAGCCTCCCACCAGCACTCCTCAGAGGTGGCACCCGCCCCTCAGCTGCTCCCCCTTCCCGTGCTGGTGCCACAAAATCCTCCCACACCGTGCTGGGGCCTCAGCCAGCTGGGCTGCACACCATGAGCACCCCTCGAGCAAGAGCAGCAGGCACTCTCCCCTGAGGCAGGGAGCTGGAAAGGAGCCCTGCCAGCCTTGGGGTGCCCAGTGGGGCTGCTATCGCTGCAGGCAGCTGGGGAGGTTGGTCTGCTGGGTTCAAGCCCATCCTCTTCACCCTTGGTAGTCAGCCTGGCTGTAGAAAGTAATTTGGGCTGGTGGTATGCACTGCTATTCACCTTGGCGTGCTCCTGTCTTCCTCCTGGAATTGTTGGTCACATCCTCACATTCTCCAGGACCCAGAGAGTGGTTTGGTCTCCTTCAGCTCGGGGGTTTCCAGCAGTAATTCAGCTACATGACTGGGACATATGGGTGGGCTTGGGAGCTGGATGACTACACCACCACAGCCCTGGACCCAGACCCACACCACTGCTGTGCTCTTCATCCCAAAGCAGCACAGCTGCAGGGCCTGCCAGCTGTGCCCGGGGTCTGCCCATCAGTGCAGGGAACACGTAGGTCATGGGGGTGGAGTCAAGGCTGCAAGTCAGCCACACAGAGCTTTGATTTGTGTTTTGGACCGGCATGGGTGAAATTCAAAGGCATCCTTGCACTGCACGTTGGCTGGGTTGGGGGAAGAGCAGAGGAGCAGGTGGTGAAGGTCTGGCAGAGATGTCCTGCCTCAGCCAGCTCCTCTGCCAAGGGAGCACAGCACCTGCAGGGCGCTGGGAAAAAAGGCTGTTCACTCTTGTTTATCCAAGCAGCCCCTCTGAATTTCCTCTGTTTCTCATACAGCCCACCTCAGTGTTCCCACTTCACCTGTTCTGTGGGAGAAACCCCTGCTAGTTCTCCATATCCAGGAAGGAATGCCATGAAGCTGTTACTGTCTGAGGGATGAGCTGCCTGCCAGCCCAGGCAGGAGTGCCCATGAGGATTTTAGCCTGTGGGCTCAGACAGTCCAACTTAAAGAGAACTGCTGCGGTCCCCTGAGGAGACCTGGTGTGCTTGCAGGGAAAATCAAATTGCATTACTATAGGCAGGGCAGGGGCTTCAAGGTCCCTCTTTTCTCCCAGCAGCATTTTGGAGCACTTGCTGTCCTCCCAGGACAGCAATTGCCCACGATGGTTGTGACTGACTTGCTCTGATCAAGGGTGAAACCTCGGCAGGGAGTTCTATCCATCAAAGCAGCCACACCTGCAGGGATGCTACTTCTTAAGGGTGGAAACTGTCCTGTCCAGTTAGGTCACAACTGTACATGAGACAGAGGCTCATGAGCTGTTCCTTGGGTTTATTGCTCTCTGTTTCAGAAGAGAGGGTGGTGGCAGAGACTGGAAAGTGCCCCGTGTGCTCCAGCAGACCAGACAGCACCGTTAGAGAGCACAATTGCTTGCTCTCCAACAGGTCTTTATGAACGATGGAGCAGGATGTGTTAAAAGCATGTTAACTTGCTGAGATTCCTCTCAAGTGCCTGTTAGAGCCAGACTTTTACCAGCTGGCCTGTTTGAAAGAGAATCAAATTACATGCCAAATGGTGTTTAAAATCATAGGCAAGGCCAATACATTTTCTAGTAGGGGTTGTTTTCTCCACTCTTACCTATTGGAACAGGCAAACTTTAGCTCAAGTTGCAGGGTGACTGTTTCAAACTCAGTTTGGGACCCCACAGGGGACAGGCTCCTCCTTCACTGCAAAGAGAAAAGAGAGGGAAGAAGTTAGGAAAGTAAAAAGTGGGCTCACAGGAACATCATGTCTGATGCCTTGGGCTGGGGCTTCACCTCCTGCCCACCAGGGACACAGGAACTACTTCAGCTCAGGTAAGTCATGGACATGTAAACAAACAAAACAGACCCACCTGAAAATGTCTCAGACCTTGAAGTTCTGGGATAAAGAAGCAGGAAATGTTTTTCATGACGTATGTCACCAAAGTTGGCTCTTTGCTTGTTCTGTTTTAAAGTCATCTTTTCCTAACTATGGCTGTCCTGAACAATGCACAGCCACAAAAACACCAAGGCTGCCCATCCTCTCCTCTGCCTCTTGGCTTGGAACGTGAACAGCTTTTGTTGAACCAGGGCTGGGCACACAGGCTGCTCAAACAGAAAACTCCTTGGAAAACAGGAAGTTTCCGAAATAAAGTCCTAATTGTTGTTGGGGGGAAAAAAAAATCTGTTAACTTGAGAAGTTAAACATTTTCACACAGTGACTGTCACAAATACGAAAGCCTTGCAGGTGAAAGCTAAAACATGTTAGGTTTTGAGCAAAAATATTTTATGAGTAGTAAGGCGTTTTCTTAAAAATATTCATTTTGCTGAAAGCCTGAGTTTTCAATCAAAACTTAACAGTGAAGCAGCCAGGCATAGAAAATTCACATTACACTCCAAAGATTCTCCTTGTGTGTCAACAGAACTGGAGATAGAGTAAAATGGCCTGGAAGATCAGCAGCAAGAGGTTAAAATTTATCCCAGGGAGGCTGTTCAGGAGCTGCCACACAAGAGAAACACCCCCCTCCCCAGCCAGCACACACCAAAGCCCCTGCAGGCAGCAGGATGTCTGGGCAGTTTCAGAGTAACAGAACTACAAACAAGTTCGGACAATGCAGACCAACTCTACATGGAGTTCTCCCCCTCCTCCATCACTTTTTCCAGCAGAATGACAGCTGCCCCGGGGATGTGGTGGGAGAGCTGAGTTTGGGAGCACAGCGTCACAGGGACAGGCTCTGAGTGCTTCAAAAAACTGCGCGGGCGGCATAAAACACTGACTCGGGGAACCGTGCGATCGTGCCGAGGCATTCCCACTCCAGCGGCAAGCTCAGGCTCCCGGGGAGGGAGGAAAAGGAAGGCGACCTTTCTTTCCGAGCTGCATCAGGTCTGCGCCCTGCTCAGCTCCCGGGCTGAACGCGCGGCTCCCTCTGCTGAGCAGGGAGCACAGCTGATGTCTGCAGCATCCAGCGCACCCAGGGCTTCCCAACTTTCATCCCGCCCTGCAGGCGGGCAGCAGCCGGAGGAGGAGCTCTCACCCTTCTCCTCCACCAGGGGAGAAAGAGCTGGAGGTGTAGAACAGGACAAGGCCAGCGCTGGGGGAGATTTTCCTCGGATAAACGTGTGTGTGCATGCACTGTGCTGTGAGCACTTGCACATCCCCAAATCCGTGTTACAGATCACTGGTGCAGTTCCACCGAGGGATGAGGCTCAGTCAGCCTCCCTGCTTCGGCTGTGGGACTGCCAGCAGCTGCTCAAACACCTCTCTGGTCACCCGCAGAGATGCTGTTACCAACACAGGCATTAAACGACCCCTCAGTTTCATAGCAGATTTTGGAGGCTTCTGTATCAGATGCAGAGCAAGTGTTGTCCCAAATAGAAGCTGAAACATAGCATGAACTGGCAATTTTATTTTGTGATTCTTCCATGTTATGCCAGAAAAATGTTAAAGTAAGAATGAGCTGCTGTACACGCTGAGCTCTTTTTTTCCTCACTTGGCTACACTTCATAAATGTACTCTCCTGGCCTCAGAGCCTTTTATTTCTACATAGCCTCTATTTCCACCCCTCTCATATCATGGCTTTTCAAAGCACAGTCCTTTCCCATCACTAAAAAAGTGCCTTCCACTTCCCAAAATACATTCTTATCTTCCCATAGCCCTGGAGTTACACCATCCTTTGCCTGTTTCCTCCTGTAACCATGCCCAGGTCTTCTGATTTCCATTTCCACCAAACAATCTAACTAATCTCTGTAAGGAAAATCTCATGCCTAGGCTTGCCAGGAAATCCACTTGAGGTGTTAAGCCCCATATTAGATCTTTTCTCTCATTAAGTCGAGCATTTGGTACCCATAAGTTAAGTGGATTAATCACATGCCTTCTGTAGGGTACAGAACAAACCAGGAAAGCTCCAAAATACTGCTGCCTGTAGGAGCGTTGCTGCAGGACCCAAAATCTCTGTGACCTCCTCACATCCCTCATGCTCAGAAATGTCAAGGTGCACCTTTCATTATTTTATGAAGGCTATTTGAGCTGATTCATGGTGGTTTTTGACAAGCTTTCTGACACCTCTGTTCCTCAGCTCCAGACCTTCAGAACTCAGTGCTGCAGCAGCAGACTGCCTGGAAGTCAGGCAGGTTTTCCCCTCAAAATCCATCAGCACGGCCCCATAACCAGAGAGGGAGATTGGGAGCAGCCTTTTTGCCCATTCCCCGCCCAGGCTGAGCAAGTCCCCTCTGTCTCTAGCCCTCCCTCACTGTGTTTCCAAAACATACACTAGTTTAAAATGCCACCTCTGGAAATTTAACAGTAAATAGTAATGCCCTGCCTCTATATTTTGCCACCACAGTAGTGAGATAGCAGAAAATATCACAGTCCCTGAGATATTTATACTGCCAGCATGGCTGCAAAGTATATCTGCATCCTAAAAAAGAAGGAGCTGAGGCACAGGAGGATTAAAGGCTATAGTTAAACCACCTACTGAGGCATCTGTAAGAGACTTATATTTCTGTGATTTGGAAGACTGAAGGAGTGTTTAGACCTCCTGTTCCCAGTGCTGCCAGGCCTTGGCTCCCCGCAGAGTCATTAAAAAGAAGTAAGAGTTGTATTCTGTTCCCTTCTCTGGGTAACTTAGCACAAGGCAACACATCTCACTCACCATGTAAAAAAATTGTCTCCTGCCTGAAGAGCGGGAGATGAGAACTTCTCATTGCTCCTTTTTTAGCCCAGACCCCAGAGCTCATCTCCCAGCAGCCACAGCTGTGCATGATTCACTGCAGATAACAGCAGAGCACTGGCAGGAGCAGATTCAAAATCCCATCTGCCTCTACCTCAGTCCATCACTGCCACTGACATTTCATTTGCTCACCACTTCAGGAACAGGGCTCTGCACAACTGAACCACATCCATCACCCTGCTGCAGGCAGCCACCTCCAGCCCAGAGCAGGGCAACTTGATTATACCTGCACCCATTCAATTACTTAGTCTAGATCTCAAAAGATACTCACCCTGGGCTTCACAGCTTGTTTATAAAAGCAGCATTGCCCCCTAAATACACTTATCAGCTGTCTATCCAAGCTGGCAAAGTGGTTGCAGGTCAGTCCAAGGAGGGTAAGAACACAGGCAATGTCGGGTAGAACAACACTGCACTGTCCTGGGACCAATCTATTTCAGAAGCACCAAAGACAAGTCATTTTCAATCCCTTCCAATAAGATTATCCATCATTTCTATCTGCAGAGACTCACATCTGACAGGCCATGTGCCTCTACACAGATTTCAGGCATATTGCCTAAAAAATCTATTATCCAGTGCAAGTGCAAAGGTAGGGTTTAACCTCACTCAGGTGCAAGCACTACAACCTTTTCATCCTTTCTAAACCAAGTTCACAGCCTAAGGGAGAGCTGAACACTGAAAGAGTAAAGTCCGCAGTGTTAAATCTACAGTCTTCCATGGGAAAAAAAAAAAAAACCAGTCACCAAATCTACCTCATCTCACAAAAGAGCCCATTAAGGATACTTCCTTCCTCTCCTCTTCCCTGAGGTGCTCACATGCTAAATGATACACTGGAGAATGTACAGGAAAAAAGGTCAGACAGTATTAAGAACAGGGGAGACATCCGCCCCCATTTTCCTTTCCTGAGAATTTTAAAATTCCCATAACTCCAGTGCTCCAGAGCACCAGCTGCACAAACCAACGCAGCACCACCGACTTGGACGAAGCCCGGGTCCATTTGCAAACCAAGGCTGGTGTCAGCAGAGGTGTTTCTGCACAATGCTGGTTTGGAAGAAGAGAAATAGCACTGTCATCGTGCTGAATTTCATCAGAATATGTAGGGCCTGGAGGAAGAGGTGAGGTGGGACAGGTGATTCCTGCCGTGGCCCCAGCACAAGGTTGCCAGCAGTGAGATTTGTCCTCTGTTCTCAAAGCCAGTGCACACATGCAGAGTAAGCACAGCAGTCACGTGGCTGATGTGCCCTTTTCATTTCAAACCCTAAACCAGCTTTCACTGCAGCCCTAACTGTATATAATACTATACATAATGCACTTTAATCTGCTACAAGTCTGGTCCCTCAGCATGAACGTATTTACGTGCCTGGCCATTTCTCAGCAGAAGCAATACCCTGCTGGGGTTTCATTATTCCTCCTGTGCACTTCGCATCTGATAAGCACTAAAATCCACTCCAAAAACCCAGAAAATTTACTCCTGCAAGAGTAATCTTGCCCTCTGGAGAGATTCCTCATGACTATCGGCTTGTTTTCCCAGCTACAAAGCTGAGGGACAGGCAGAGGCAAGAGATGCCAAGTTTTACCCTCAGATGTTGATGCCAGCAGGGTTTGTGTATGAGGACAGAAGTCAGCCCCAAGTCTTCCTGTTCACAGCATTCAAGGTGTCTGTTGAACCTGTCATGACTCACCTGCTGCTCAGCTACAATAAGATCAATTGTGATTTTTTTTTTCTTGCTTATGAAAGCTCAGGTAGAGCTGAACAACATTGAAATAGGCAGGCATACGACAGTGTAAGAGCAGAGTCCAGGCCTCTTTTATAAAAGCAAATCCAAAAATCTCTCTAAAAATAGAGAAATGTGGTATGAGAAGCCAGACTCAGAAATGCTACCAAGAAAAGAGAAGACAGAGTGAAATCCAACAGCTTTGACCAGCCCTCTCTTGACTGAGCTTTTTCTGAAACTCTCCATCTGCTGCACTTTTTCACATAATTGCAAGGCCAGTTTTGCTCTCTAATACACTGGAGTCAGACCAAAGTTACTTTACTTATTTTGGGGTGGTTACTCCAGAGTTAGTACAGAATTTAGCCCCGTTTAACACATCCCCACCTCCCCAGCTGTCACCCAGCACAGTGCATTTGTTTAATCTGCAACTGCTGTTGTCTCGACATTCCTTCAATAATAATCCTCCTTTCCTGAAGTCCCATTATAGCAGTGCAGGCGTCTCTGGCCCTTGGTGCTAGAAATGAGTGTATATGTGTGAGACAGGGAAGATAAATGAGACAACACGGCCTCTTGAAGAGCCATCCCCTGCTCCAACCAGTCACTGGGAAGGCCTAAATAGGCAAAGGCAGGGGAAAAATGGGTTTCAGGGAAACCTGGCCGTGGTTGGCACTGTCACTGCACAGATTCAGTGACTCTGCATTGAGAGCTTTGACTTCACCACCCTCTCAACGGGAAAAGCACGTTCCTCCAAAGGGCAATGACCAACCCAGAAAAGCTGTTACCGCTCTTTGATTTAAGAAATGAGGCTTCAGACTCAGGTGTCAGAGCGGGAGGAGGTGTGAAAAGCGACGGTGTGGAGGTCGCCGTGGCCGGTGGCTCTCCGAGGCTCCGTGCGGGGATGCCGGGGGACGCGCGGAGCATCCCCCGGGCGCGCAGAGCCGGGGCCGCGGGAGGGCAGCAGCGATTCGCGCTCCGACCCGCGGGGAGCTCGGGGAGCTCCGCTCTTCGTGCAGGGAGCTGGTTAAAGACGAGCCGCGCGGAACTGCTGCGGGTTCTTGTCCGGGGGAACGCGTGAAAAGTTACAGCGCAGTGTCATTTACGGAAGTGTAAGTGCAGCCTTGGCAGGTTTTCGCTGCATCTCTCTTCTGGTTTCTGAACCCTTCGAGTCAAATTCCTCGTGGTGGAGCCTCTTGGCCAGGAGGCTGGGACAAGGAACAGATCCCTTTGAACATCACTTTCCCAAAAGCAAGCTGACTACAGACAGTAAATGACAATAACCACCTGGGGCCACTGTTTTCTCCGTCTCTTTGGAATAATACATTTCTCTCTTGTGCAGTTTTATTCGTGTGGGAATTTTCTCTGCCACGATTGTGAAAATCTGTTGGGAAGATAGGGGAGAGGTGGAAGTCCCTGCAACGTGCATCCTTCTCTGTCCCTCCCGCAGGCAAGCTGAGAGCTGCCGGGGCCCTGCTGCAGCCGTTCCTAAGAGCCACAAAGGTCTGTGAGCTCTCCCAGCTCGAGGAGAAAAACCTGAACCTGTCCCAGAAGGGATTAATGACCTGGGTGCTCAGCTGATGCTCAGAGGGCAATTTACATCCTGACATAGGTGTGTCCCCACCAAATTCCCCTGCTCTGTGAGGTCACTATGGGATCACCACCTCCCAAAGCCTCACTGCCCCCCGGGCTTGACTCAGGGGGAGAGCCCATGTCCCCACAGTCACCCCCACCTTCCTGCACCATCCCATCCCACCTTTGGCACTGGGATTGGGTGTGCAGCTACTGGCTCACCAGGGTAGACAAAGGGTCTGAGCAGTGCCACTGCTGACACTTCAAAGGGTGACTCCATGTAGGCTGCTCCCAGACAGAGAGGATTCAAAGTAAGGGCTGGAGTGCTTCACAAATAACCTCAGCTCTTCGCACAGCGGGGGAAAAGAAATTACCATATCTCTTCAAGGAAGAAAATCTGGTGTCCCTAGTGAGTGACAGATGATGGCTATTTTTATAGCAGACACATAGAGTGGCCTCACAGTCGTTTTTAAAAGCAAATTCAGAGGTGAGGGGGGAAAACAGCCAGTATGTGGCAAAACCTGGTGTCCATTCTCAGGGTTTGTCCATCATTTGTTGGTTTTTTGTTTGAAATAAGTAACTTGTCCCCTCCCTGTCATCCCCCCCCCCCCTCTTTTTTACAATGGTAAAGTTAAGCTAGAAAATAAGTTGGCTTCTAATGACACATTAGGAAGCCTTGTGGCTGGAGCATCTCTCATATTCTCCCAGAAATACATTTCACAATGTTCAATCCACCAATCGAGCATTCTGCAAATGCCAAAAATCACTCAAGTTTCCAAACTTTGTGTGCAGCTTTCTGACACAGAAGTTGCTTTTTCTGCTAGGTGAGATTCACAGCGATGTGGCATTTCTGAGTAGCCCATGAAAGGCTAATGGATAAGCATGAAATGCCTATTGGCAGCATTATCAGGGATGCTAGGAGAACTCTGCTCAGGGGTGGTTTATCAGTTGTCATAAGCTACCCTTTGACCTGTGGGGCTCTGCAAGAATTGGCTCATCAGTTATTAACCCTGAATAAGTTATTTATATAAGCAACTTTAAGATAAAGCCTGACCTCGTTTCCTTTGCATAACTCAAGCAGACAACCCCAGAGGAGGAAATGATCTCCCTCCTGAAGTCAGGGGGAGCCTTTTCAATGGTTTTAATGAGACAGCCAGCAGGCTCAAAGCAAACACACCTGTAGCACTTCTTGGGTGTGTTTTCCTTGTAAAGCCACTCCACTGCATCTTTTGGAGGGAACAGGTGGGCCTGGCTTTCCAGCCATCAGCAGCAGCCAGGCTTGACTAGAGGAGTGTGAATAAGGACAGTTGGAGCATACGGAATTCCCAAGCCCAATGCCAGATTTGCTAAAGACTCCATCACAGCACAGGCAAGTGTCTTCATGTTTAAAAAGGCAGCACGAGAAGGGAAAGAACATAAGGTGAGAAAGTTATGGGGACTCCTGGCCCTCCTTCACCAAAGATGAGACAAGGCAAGGATTTTCTGAAAAATATCTGAACATAGCCAATGCATTAAATGTGAACATGTAAAAGTGTTTATGGGAATTTTTATATGAAGAATCTTGGTGATTATTCAAAAGAGCAAAATTTCAAAATTTCAAGGAAGTCTTATTTCTTTATTTCCCTCGACCCAGTGAGAAGCTTGTTCTCTTCATTGGCCTGGGTGATAAGGGCTCAATTCATAGCTCTACCATTTCACTTCCTTTTGCTTCTGTTTCCCCAAGCATAAGACAGAGCTCATCAGAATTTAGCCCAGATTTTGGCAATCTATTTTGCCATTGCTCTCATCAACAGAGCAAGTCTCTCATTCCATTTTCAGGAGACACTTCAGCACCAAAGAGACTCAATGCCTCTACTGCAGGGAAGGAGTCTCTTCAATGCCTGGATCATTTTTGGCTCGCTGGGCAAAATTTTATGTAAAAGTCTTAACTGGGTGAAAGAGGCTGAGGGCTAAGGGCTACTGTTTGACAGGAGGTGGCAGGATGCTTTTATGGCTGCAGCAGGTCTGTGTGGTACAAGAGACAGCTTTGTGGTAAGATTCTGTGTTTAAATACATGTCCTTTTGGGGCCCCTGCCCACGGCACTGAGCCAGGCTGAGCCCTGAGCTGCCGTGCCAAGCTGGAGCACGCACTCAGGGCTGGACATGACCCTGACCTGACCAAGGGCCTGTAACACAGCAGCTAAAAACCAACTCCTCTCACCCTCTGTGTCCCTGGGAAATCAGATCTGCTGCTGGGAAGAGTACTACATTTTGCAGTGTGGATGTAGGGCCAGTTCCCATCTCTGCAGCCCCTCAGGTGATGCTGCTGTAAAGCGGGGTTGGCACTGTGGGGAACTAATCCTGCCTAGTGATAAGCATGTTAAACTTGTAGTGGGGACAGTTCTTCCAAGGAGAGCCATGGAAGCCTGCAGGGATCCAGTCTTACTATCTGAAGATGAGAGCAATTCATAAATTTGGGCTTCAGTAGGGGTTGTCTTGCTTTGGTTTGGTTTAAGACAAGCTCACATCACCAGTTCTGCTCCCCCAAACTACACTGACCGAGTCTGAGCCATCCTGGGTTCTCTGGCCCTATCAGGAAAGTAACACAGCTTTTGTTCTGCTGAGCAGGAGGCAGCCACCCCAACAATCAAGAAGGACCTCCCATTCAGCCATGTTCGGCCAAGAGTGTGTGCAGACTGAAATAATAAATTGTGATTCTGTTTTCCTTAGCACTGGGTTATCCATGTTTGCTGTGCTTGCCATAGCTCCCTCCCTGCTTAGGATTCCCTGACTGGCACTGGCAGCAATCCTTTCTGTCCTTGTCCTCTTGACCTGACTTTGACATCACCACATGATTGGAAACTCTCTCTGAGTAAGAGGAAAAGGATCTATGTCTGCAGGGAATGAGTTCCTCTTTAAAGCTGCTACAGATCTGACTGCTGCTTCTCAATGAATGGTTCCACGTCAGTCCTGCTCTGTTTCAAACACATGCATTCCTTCAAGAAGGCAGGAGCTGTGGCAGCCTCAGCCACAGAGATCTGACTCATCCCAGCTGCTCTCTGTGCATGTAGGTCACATGGGATGACATCCATCAGGATGCACAGTACAGTATATTCATTCCAAGGGCCAGCGACTCCTGCTTTGCATGCAATGCTTGGGGAGGAGGCAAAGTAAACGAGTTCATAAGAAGTTCTAATTGAACAGAAACCTAGAACTCCCCCTACTTTTCTAAACATCAGTGAGAGTGAGTCATATTTCCTCCAGGCAAGTTACTGTTTTCCACACCAACCACATACAAGGTGTCCATGGAGCTTGTTATCCCAGAACTTCACTTTCTATTCACATGTCTGTGCTCAGATGCCAGAGGGGCAAGGCCAAACCTTAGAGGGGTCTGAGCGCAGCTAAGCAAAGGTATGGTTTTAACTCAGCCGTGGGGCATTTCTCACTACTCTCTGAACCACTGTTGGGATTTAAACAGGTGAAAACAAACAAAACAAAACAAAACAAAACACCCTGCTCTTGGTGGGCTACCCTTTAGTGGCACAATTCAAAACCAGGCTGAAATGCAGCATTCTTGGAGAACCTGGAGTCATTCATGCACAAGTCCAAGTTCTCAAGGCTCTGAGCCAAATTCAGCCCCAGGACAAGCAGTGGAGGTGTGTTAAACTGGTAACAGGCTGGGCTTTGCCATGGGGCTTCAGTGGACAGCAGCTTCACTTTAACCCAGAGCAGAGTCTCCTGATCAGAATTTGGCCCAGAGACATGAAAGGATGGATCCAGAACCACACCTCTGAGGCACCAACAGAGGCAGGAATTAAGGACAGACTTTTCCTGGTGCAAACCCAGAGCTGCCTCCAGCCCCCGGGGTGGTGACCTTTGTGTACTGAGCCCCAGAGCTTGATCCCGCTGAACAAAAGGGAAAACTCAGGATGACAGAATATCCCGAGTTGGGAGGGACCCATAGGGGCTATCAAGGCCAGCTCAGAGTCTGGCCCCGTGCAAAAATGACAATGCTCTTCCCCTGCCTGCTCCTGCAAACACAGACTCCACGTGGAGTCACACTCCAGGGAGTAACTCAGCCATAATGATCCCAGTACACCAAAGGCACAACACTCCAGACATTTTGATTTACACCTATTATCTCTGATCCCTTCATAGGATTTATTTCTCTGCTCCCCCTCCCCACAGCAGACTTTCAGGTGGTGAACCCTTTTGTCACTTGCCAAGTGTCAGTTGGGGTACTTCCCATCTCTCTCTAGGTTTGTCTCTGGATTCATTGGCAGGAATAAAAGCTTCTTTAATACCAGGAATGTGACAGGTGTCAAAAAAAAAATCTGAGATTTACTTCCAGGTTTGGTCAAAAAAACCCACATAATAAAATCAGATCAATGCTGAATGAAAATTACTTTGCCCTGCAAAAGCAATTCCAAAGTAATCAACAGCAACTGTGGCTCTGGCAACAACTGACATCAGATTTGGAATAACGTGGGTTGTTTGGGACAAACTTGAGAAAATGCTGAGGTGTTGTCAGAGAAACAAGTCTCCAAACAATAAGGACTGGTGTCTCGGGCTCTCTGGGTATGCTGAACGAGGGGTACATCCTCACCCTCTTCCAGTTTATCAATACCAAAATGATGTGCTCAGATTTAACGAAGGCTCGATCAATCCAACAGCCATTGGAGAAGATAATGTGAGCAAAGCTCATGAAAAACTAATATCACTGAATACTTCAAGCCCTCATCCTTATGTCTATGCGGTGAGAAGGAGAAAGTGAACCCCAAAACAACTGTCAGGGTTTTATGCCTTCTTTCAAAACATGGTGCATTTACAACTGCCAAAGGTTCCACCCCGGAACTGGAGGGACTGAGCTGTGAGTCAGTCGAGCAGTTTCCATCTCCCTGGGCAGCACTACCTCAACACAGATGCCAGGCAACTTTCCTTCACCCTCCTGCACTGTCAGGAAAACCAAGCTGGAAAGAAGCCAAAAATTAAGATTACTTTCCTCTAACATTGACAATCACAGGGAGGAAAACAGTAAAAAAAACTGAACTCCCACCACCAAAAACCCCAAAACAAAACATAAAACCCAACTTGCTGGGAGAAAACCCAGCAAACTTTGAAATACACAGTGTGAAATGCCAGGCAATGAAGCTGGTGTACGGCTAATTACTATTGCCATTCCCTAACAGGGCAAAGGTATATTGTAGATGTATTTAGAAAGTCACACCCCCTGCCCAAACTTCATAAAATTATTGGTTTCTTTATAAAAATACCTTTCACTGAAACTCAGTACAATCCTTTCTCCAGGGGTTTTCCCAAACTCCAATGCACGGAGCTCAGATGATTTTCTGAAAGCAATGGGTTTTATTAGTTTAGAGACTTCAGTTCTATTTAGCATTTTTCCAAACATTTGTTCAACCTCTCCTCAGTTTCACGTGAAATTCTGCACCCACACCATCCTCTGGCAAGGAACCCCAGGAAGCTGCACCCACACTTTGAGGAACTCCCCCTTACCCCCTTCTTTGTGTTCTGAACCAGGTTCCTTCATCTGATGCTCCCTTCCAAATTCTCCCATTGGAAGATGAACAGACAATTCCTGTTGACACTCTCCATGTCATTCAGCCTAAAAAATCTGCCCACACCTTACCTATTTCTAGCCTAGTCTATTCTTTGTATAGATGTTATTCTATGTTTCTGACCTGATTCCCGGGGTGCTCATTCCACTGTATGTAATGTAACTTAAAAGTGTAAAATATAGGAAAGTGAACGACACCACGGTAATTAGTGAGAAAAAACCACATTGATTATTCCTTCCTTGACTGTGTTTTTCGATATACAACTGTACTTTTTCTCCACTAGAGACATCTAGTAAAATAAAAAAAATTACAAAAATATACGTGGAGTTCTCCACTGAAAAATGAGGGAAAACAAAGGAAAATACCCAGCCTTTGTAGGTTCAGTTTACCAATGCATTTCAAGTTAGAAAGCCTGAAATAATAGAAATCCATACTCCAAACAAATTTCTTTCTTAGACAGAAAGTTTTTCAGCACTAAAATGATCCCTTCCTTCCTCAAGCTTGCAGTGTAATAGAATTCATGGAGCTGTTGTAATTCTGCGGGAAAAGCGTTTGTGAGAGATGACAGACTAATGTTTGGGGAGGGTTGTTATTATTCCAACTTGCTTAGTTAAGTGTATGTGACAGAGAACATAAGGAAATGGTGTCGATGCCATTCCCCACAAAATGAAAAAGGTGCCCAATTTTAAATGGTGGGGCAAGCAGGGGAACGGACCAGGCTCTGGAGTTTCAGTATCCACACGGGAATTGAAAAGAAAAGAAAAAAAAACAAAAAGGCACAAGGCACAAATTCCCGGAGGAAGCTAGTTAAATATTCTCTCCACCTCGCTCCTCTTATTCATTCGTTCCCTTCTTTTCAATTGGCGGGGCCCCATGGCGACCATCGTGGGAGAAAAGCATCCTCTCCAGCCGCCGCGCTCGCCATGGCAACCGGCACGTCAGCGCCGGCAGCAGGGCCCCGCCGCGGGCCGGGGGCGGCCCAGCCCCGGGGCCCTCCCGGTGTCCCCCGGGATCCCCGCGGTGTCCCCGCCGCGCCCGGCGCTGTCCGTGGTGCTGATGGCCCCGCGCGGCCCCGACGGGGCGGGAGGAGGGCCCGGGACCTGCCGGGGGGCGGCCGCATGATCCGCATCCCACATGACACAGAAAGGAGCTGGGCAGCGGCCACCCCTGCCAAACGTCATTTTTTCCTCCGGTGAAGAAGAGGGGTTGAACACCTCGTCCCTCCCCTCAAGCGGCTTCGCAAACAACCGGGCAGAGGCAGCTGCAGACCTGGAGGTACCCCGCGATTCCCAGTATGACCGGGACCTTCCCAGACGTGGCTTCACTTGGGATAACCAGCAGAGCAAGGAGGAGACCAGAGCCTCTGGGATTATGCTTTGGAGCAGGTATGTGGATGGACAGGGGCTGTGCTGAGCACTGCTGTAGCTAATGGGGTAATTCTCCCTGCAGAGGGAAATGACATGATCTTTTCCAGTAATTTACCTTACGTGTATTTACTTATGTGCATTTAAATCACTTGGGGTTTAGCCAGGAGGACTCATTCCTCAGGAGAAAATGTTCTGTGGGGCTTGAATTTTAAGCTTATTCTGCTGAAAGCAGGGGGGTGTGTAGAATTACTGCAGAATAACTCCCTGTATTTTCCGCACAAATCTACATTCTCTCTATCTATATTCATTATCTTTTAATTATGTTACTTATTTGTTTGAAACAATCTCCTGACATCACCAGGTCAGTGAAAACAGAAAATCACTTTACGGCAATGGAGCAGACCAATCCACTCATCTGGTTTTTTCTGCCTCTAAATACATTCAAACAGCTTCTTCCTTCCTCTTGTTATTGCTCTAGAACAGCTGCTTTTGTGTTTTTCAGTTATTAATTTGAAATCATCCTTTCTGAAAGCGCTGTCTCCCTTTTTCCATGTGGGTGCCTGGGTTCAGGGAAACCCCACAGGCAGAGCAATCCTTGCTTATCCGTAGCCAGCACAGGCAAGAGGGCTGTTCTGCTTTAGCTAATTCAGGCACAGACTCTCTAAGAATGCATAGCAATATTTCCCATTTATCCAGCTGGCTTCCAGCATGTCAAACAGTATGTCAGCTCCACGGAGTAATGGGGAAGTAAAGCTGCCTTCTGCTTTCAAAAGGCCATTTGTGTGTATGAGGCAGGATTCGTAGCCAGTTCTTCCTGGCAAAGGTTTGCAGATGTGGTTCTTGAAGGTTTGTTCTCAACGTCACTCTTAACCACTTAAACAAGTGGCTTGGTTGGCAGAAAAACTGGCTGCCAACCCAGAGGCATCCTTAAAACTTATTTGGGTGTCTAAATATGGATTTTTTGAAACTTGATTTATGAGTATGCTTGATTTCTGATTTATTTTAAGCATCCTGGTCTCAGATGAGTCAGTAAGGGGAGGAATCTCTACACCTTAGACACATTTGGGGAGCTCTGCTCCTTGTCTCAAAGTAAGAGCTTGCAGACTCACTCCCCCACAGCTCTCCTGTGAGGCCTCTCTTTGCAGAGCTGTGCAGTGCAACTCCCACATCTGGGTCACACCACATGATTTCCATCTGCATTTTCCTTTGCAGCCCCACCGGCCCATCCGTCCATCCATCCATCCATCTCAGGTGTTTAACAGAGCAATTTCAGTCAGACAATGCAGAACAAACCCCTAACACCCTCGGGTGGAGTCTGCTCACCCTCCCCACCACACAGTTCTCCCAGCACCAAAACATGACACAGTGCTTGTGTGTTTGGGAATTCTTCATTCCAGCAGCTTCCATCTTTCCCTAGACTTTCCCTCTGGCAGGCAGCCAACACAATTCTTGCAACTGGCACCCTGTCCACGAAGGCATCTCCAGTTCAGGGGCTATCAGCAGGCTGACACCTTGCCTCAGTGGCTTCCCCTAGGCTGCTTTCATCCTCCCTGAGCCTTGCTCAGCAGAGGGACTCCCTTCCCACCATCATCTGCTCATCAGGCATTTCCCACTCAGCTTTGGGCTGTGCATGGCCCTCAGCCCTGCCAGCTTCTCCAGCAAAGCTGGTAGAGGAAGACTGAAACGCTCTCACTAATGGCCATGTCCCCTGGAAGAGGCCCTTGGGAATGTTGTTCTACTGCTTGTGCAGGTCTGCTCCTCTTATCCCTATCAGATAAGTCCTCCTGGAAGCATCTCAGGCATCTCTGGTTATAAGCCACCACTGCCACCCCACTCTCTGTCACTGTGTCTGGCCCAGGGGACCTGTGCCATGTGAGCACCGGCTCCTTGTTCCCAGGAAGGGTCAAGGGCCACGTGACAGGAGCTCTGGCATCCCAGCACCAATGTTCCCACCAGTGCAAAGACCCTGTCACCATATTAACTTCTTGTGTGACGAGAAAGCAGTTTTCACAAGGTTTCCTATCAAGAATTCCTTCCTACATGACCTTTTCACACAAAACCAACAATAAAAAACACCTCCTCAGGTTCTCCTAGGGGGAGAACTTGTGCTCACTGCTGGTGAGAGGGTGAGCTAAGCTGCCAAAGTCCTTGCTGTAGCTGCTGGTGCATTTTCCTTGTGGGGGAGAGGACACTGAGTGGGGAGAGGGTGAGAATTTCCAAGAGATGGGCAGAGAAATCAGCCAGGCGTGAGATTCACCATCGCTTATCTGTCACCACCCACCATGGCAAAGCAGCCCTGGTAAGCACCATGTTCCTCACATCAAGCAGAAGAATGTGCTGTGCTGTGGGCAGGGCCTGGTGTTGCCAAAAATTAATGCAAGAGTGTGGGAGAGAGCATCTATATTTTTACCTCTGAATCAGGAAAGGGTGCAGCCTAGCCATGCCCAAGGACAGACTCAATCCCCGTTAGGGAGGACAAAAAGCCTCCAAAGCTGTATTTCAAGCTTCTCTGCACTCTTCTTGGACAATTCCAGTAGGTGGAAGCTGTTGTGACAGCAGAGCTGGAAATTAGGTCAGTCCTTCTGCTTGCTCCCACTTTCTCATGCCCCCACAGTCACACTGGGCACAGATCTGGGTTCTGCCATCATTTTTAGAACAGGGCTAATCTAGAGTTTTGCATACTGATCCCAGCAGTAGGAGGATAAAATAAAGCCCTGAAACACTGAAACCTTCGGGGCTGTCCTTTGGGGGCAAGAGTTACATCTCTAACAAGAGACTTGCAACCTGTGTAGCTGTTTGTAAACAGTGTGGTGCCCTCTGAGGAGGTGAGGGTGTCTATCTGGGTCACACTGAGCACGAATCTGGCCCATATTTTGCCACTGTCTGTACCTGGACCAGAGCATCATGTTGGGTGTAAGTGGAATCTGCAGTTACAGTGAGGGCTCCTCAGTGCCAAGAGAGAATAAACATCTTAAGGTTTGGGTGCATGAATAATTACTGGGTTTTGGCAACTTACCCCAGGTTAATAGACCTACAGTGACTTCCTGCAGATCAGTCTTAACCCACAGTAAATACATGAGAAAAATCCATTGCCTCCAGATGCAGGGAATAGCCATTGCTCCCAGAATATTTAAAACTACAACGAACTTGGGGAGAAGGCAACATCTGTTAAGGAGACTCAGCCAAAATGCAGTGACGTGTGACTTGTGATTTGTGACTTGTGTACGGGTTTGAATCCTGCTTGTTCATCAAAATCGTACCTTGAGGATTTGCCCTGAACCCAGTGCTCCAGGTCAGAGTAGTTACACCAGGTGTGAGCTGACAGACCCAGAAGCAATGGATGGACCCTGTTCTTGCTCCAGTTAGCTACTGCACTCCCTACTAAGCTCAGTTAGAAGGACGAAGCTGAAAAAGGATTCTTCCTCAAGCAGCCAGTACAAGAAATAAAAATTGATTCCAATCCCAGCAGTTGTTGCAGTATTATATCCTTGTCCTCAGTTTTAACACCTTGTTAAAACAGTCAGAAAAGAACTTGAAGAGTCAAAGAAGGCCGATGGCAGAGGCTGCCTGGGTGCCCTGAATTTCCTCCAGCCCACAGCAGGAAAAGCTGGTTTAGATTCGTGTTCGTGCAGTAGAAGAGTATAACATATATTCTTTAGATGTGCTGAAAATTAGAACATTTCCTTCTTTTATTTGATTCCATCCACATTTCCTGCTCCCATGACCTCACCCCTCAGCACAGGTTAGGCCCTCAGATCCTGATAGAAGATAAAAAAACACAGATCAGCTCACACAATGGGTTCAGCTCAGAAGCCTTTACCATCAGTTGAGCCATGTCCACACCAGCACTGAGAGCTCCATCCATGAGCCAATCCATGCTTACAGCCACATCATCCTTGGTTATCCACGCTGCAGGACAGGGATCTCCACCAGCTGGGTGAAGCTAGAGAGCAGGCAGCAGCGTGTGAGATGTGGGTACGGATCTCAAAGCTTCACTGCACACAAAACATGTTGTTCTCCTGATAAAATAGGGGCAGATGTTTGCTATCCCCACACACTGGAATGCAGAGAGTGAGGAGGAACACACTTCACCTTGGGAGATTTTCAGGCTTTGCTCAGAAGAGCTGCCCAGAGAATAGAAACACCTTGGTAAGAGGAGCAGGGCAAAGAGCTGAGCATTTTTATGAGCACCAGAGCAGGGAAAAGAACTGGCAGGGAAACTGTGTGCTTACAAAAGCATGTGCATCCGCATTCCTCCACTGCAAGCAGGAGGACTAAATGGCCTCAATATGCACAACACTCATCTCTGCACAGCAAGGGACAGAGAGAGGCTAAAGGACTGTGCTCCTCTACAGAGGGATTTCTGCATGGGCACCATGCACGCACAGGGCAGTTCATGTGAATTTAGGCAGGGTGGATGTCACCTTCTAGCATCTCACAGCCACACAAAAGCCCCCCTCCCCCATTCTGGTTCAATTTACTCACACCCCTAATGTTGATTAAACCCAGTTAGATGAAGCATTTCTCTTCCAGTCTGGCAGCTTTTCCCGAGATACTCTCCAGAGAGGGAAGTTTATGGAGTAAATGACCAGCTTAATGCTTTTGAAATAATTTGCTGGGCCAGTGCTTGCCTGGTGTTTTGCAGCTATGGTGCAGAGAAGTAAAATACGTTAAATAAAAAACCCCTCTGCTAGTGCTTAGGACAAATAACGTACAATGATCTGCTTCTTTAGCTGCATTTTTCATCCTGAAAAACACTAGTTGGGAAATAAGATGCTTTTTCTTTTGATTAAACATTAAAAAAACCCCACATTTACTGCATTCCTTTGTGAGTCTTATTAGGTTTTGTTCTTCCAAATTGCAATCGACACTGCATTTTGAGCCAGGACAGTAAACATGCAAACACACAGTGACTATGCCATATGGGCTTTGTGCAACAGCCAACTATACGTGGCAGTGATTTCACAAAGTTTTTGTGGCTCAAATAGTTAATCTCTAAGTAACAGATCTGTTTTGGAGAGCTATCAGCTCAAAATGGAGTGATTTGGTTTCCAAACTGCAAATTAAGGTCAATAAAATGGAACTGTGGCACCAGGAAATCCCTCTTCAATGATTATGAGTCATCTCACATGCTCTTTCTTTTCTGAAGCGAATACATGAAAAAGTAGGTTTTTAAACAGAAATACAGAAAGGCCTCATACCAGTTTTAAAAGGATTCCCACTCTAAAAGGCTTGAAAGACAAAGTGAGATTTTTGGCACTGCTTCATCCATGCAGACTCATAATTACTGGAAAGCAGCCATTTAGGCCAGTATTATATTGGTTTAAAGGGAAAATTAATAAAAGCATTTTTGTTAACTAAAAATGTAATTAGGCCTCACCTACTTGCTATACGTAATTTCTACTTGTTGTGCTTCTAAATTTTTTCATATTGACCTTCAGGGCAGAGGGAGCTGACAGAACTCATCACTGGTTTTTATGGATCTGATATTTGCAAGTTGAATGGTTCACTAACACTTAAACCATATTTCAGTAAACAATGCAGCAAACATGGACATGGGAATTGGAGATAAATAATACAGCAAGTAATGGAATCTCCAGTTATTTGCATCCCAAACCCATACAGAGTTGTGCCTATGCTGAGCTTTTTATGGTCATGTTTCCTTTTGGAGCATTGCTCATAATGCAGAAGTTCAAGTCTCCACTATAAAAAAAAAGACTCATAAAAACCAGACTGGCCCACTGAAGAAAAATATATTCTGGGCCATAGACACTCAGGTTCTTAGTACTAAATCAGGGCATGATCCAGATCTCAGTGCCACAGAAGGAAAATAGGCTTGAAGAGAGATCATTTAAAATAAAAGAAATCACTTTCTGGTCCATTTGAAGAAAAAATTATCTATGAGTAGGAACGCAAGAATCTCAGAGCACATTGGTTAATCAGATGGCATTTTACTTTTTAGAAAACTAAAACAAGTAATTGCTGTACAACCAGTGAAACCCTATACTCAAGTCAGTTAACTCCCTATAATTGCACCTGTATTTTCACCTGTGCCTCGTGGGCAGTGTGCTGGATGACCCAGAAGTTTTCCAAGGAAGAATCAATAAATACAGCATTACTCGCCCCTCAGTTTGGTGCCTCTCCTGTTCCACTCACAGTGAGGAAACCAGCACCACATGAGAACCATCTCTGCTGAACATGGGCAGCTTTTCCCTCTCTCGTGTTGCTTCCTCTGCCAGCAAAGCTCCAGCACAAGGCAGCTGGATGCATCTCCTGGAATTGTCCTTCCTTTGAGCACCCACTGGTTGCTCTCCATGGGGGTCACACACTGTTCTCTGCCTGGGGTTGCTCAGTTCCTCTCTTCTCCAAGGCAGGTAACCCAATTTCTCCCGTGAACACTGTTTGGGCTGACTCTTAGGCAAGATGCATCAGAAAAAAACCCAAGAAAGTGCTATCTGAGCACTACAACCCTGCAACTATTTTGGGGTTTACCCACCTGCATAACTAAATGTGTCAGGTCTGAACAGACAGGAAGAGCAGATTTGGCTCACAAGGAGAAATATCATGAGAACAGTGTTAGCAAGTCTGCTATTTTAACAGCTTAAGAAAGGCCATTTCATTCTCATACCAGACTTCCACTGCTCCTCAGTACTGGTCAAGACATTTTATCTGATTATTCTTCTATGAAGCTTAATTTGTACAGCTGGCTATTTTGAAATGGCACATACTTCTGCATGGCAAGAAGGGAAATTAAGGAAGAAAATTATCCCATAATGTTCCTTTCTATCTAGTTAATAGGCTCCACGTGTATTATTTTATTACAGATAATTCTAACAGGTAATTCAGCAGGTTGCACTGACAATGCATCCTGCCACTCTGCCAGACACAGCAGCCCAAACGCCCTGCCAACAGCTGGTGACCACAGGATTTCTCCAGGGGAGCAGATCCAGCCAAAGGAGGGTGGGGAAAGACAAGCAGGAGCCCTTGGAGAAATCAGGAATCATCTGCCAGGCAAAGCCACTAAGAAAATGATGAGGGAAGGCAACCAAGGATGAGGGGGAAGGCAAGGCCAGGCTGGGTGGCACCCACAGCCCTCCAGCAGAAGTGGGGACAAGGGCTGATGCTGCCCCTTTACATGACACAAACAGTGTCACATTAAGTACAGGCTCTAAAAAGCTAGAGGAAAAGATATTCTATAACCACACCGAGCAATTAATACATCTTTTCTTCTTCCATATCTGACAATTTTTTTGCACTGCATTATTGAAGGGGACATGGGAAACAGCACAAGGGGCAAGATCCCAAATTCATCCAATAGCTCTGTGCTTTCAGGCTTCGCTCTGCGTAGGCAGACAAGGAGAAAATAATAGGTGGTAGATGCAGAGCTACAGTAGGCACAGCAAAAAGCATCAGTGAAGCACTGGAAAAAGCCCATGAGAAAGCAAACCTGGGAATTTGGCTCACTTGGAAAGCTGAGGAGGATGGTGGTGGCTTTTTGAGCTTGGTCATTTGGCTTCTAGGATGAACTTTTTGATCTTCTGCTCATTGACTGAATCCTGATTTATATTGCACAGTATCAAGCTCTCGAGTTCAGCATTCTCACAGTAGACCCATAGAAAAGACTTTGTGTTTCTAGTGAGTAAAAGGCTTTGCATATCAAGATGATGACTGAAAGGACATCAGACAGCAGCAGAGTGATTGCATACGTATAGCCACTAAAATTAGCTATTTTTCCATTTTATCCCTGCAAAAAGCTAAGACTAACCCAACCATCTGGCTAATCTCAGCACTGGAAACTATCAATATGCACATTCTTGTCTCTTGCTCCTCAGAACAGGAAGTAACACCCATCACATTCTGTGGTGTGTCTGCCAGGAGGGTGCAGGAGAACAATTTCCCACAGGTAACACCCTCAGGCAAACTGTAATGGGCAAGCAGTGATGTTTGACAGGTGACAGGTTTGGTGTCACCAGTCAGGGACGTCATTCCACAGACAAGAACGATGACCCAAAGTGCACACGCACTCACACACACCCCAAAGTCCTCTCACTGAAGGGCTCCCAGGAATTCTGCTCACTCCATCCAGGGTCTAAGGATCACTCAAGACCAAAACAATAATTCTTCCAGAGGTGTGGTGCTGGTGGTGAGGGTGCTCAATCCCAGGAAGTCTCCTTGAGCAGCCCCAAGGGAAGGGCTTCCCACTGCAGACATGCTGCTCCAAGGAAAACCACACCAAAAAGGGAGCTATAACCCGGTCAGGTCAGGGCATGTGGACATGCATGGTGATGGTCCAGAAACTTCTCTGGACTGAGGCCTCTTATTACCTGGGGACCCTCTGTGTTGACCAAGGGGTCCTGCCCTTCTCATCCCCCCACGAAGGCAGGGTTGGGGTCATGGTGCCTATGCTGCAGATGTGGAGTGGGGCTGTGAGGTACACAAGTGAAAGGGCATGAAAGGCTGGCAGCCACCACAAACCAGCCAGGGGATGGGGTGGGATCCCCCTGACACAGCATGTCATACCACCACAAAGGACCAGCGACAGTGGAAACCAGAAGCTGAATTTCAGTGTTAGCTCAGAAAAACAGAACTCACAGTATCTATTTCTACTACTGAGAATACTCTTTTGTAGGTTAAGATGGGCTTTTCATACACAGCTATTCAAGAGAACCTTTCCTCTCTCTCTGCAGCCTGAGCAAAAGACGTGGCTGAGTTTGCTCGCAGCATGGATAATAGCAGTGGTCCTGTTCTTCTCCCTACATTGCTGCTTCTGCTGCAGAACATGAGCAGCCCCAAAGCCTCCACCCCTCGTGCTGGCTATGAGATGGCAGAACCCCTACCCCCAGAAGCCAGCTCCAGCAGGAACCACTCTCTGGTAGAGTATGGGCTGAGGCCGGGGGAAATTGCAGCTGCCAGCGTGGTTTGGGGAGCACTGTGGCTGATTTCTGTCTTGGGAAACTTCCTCGTTTGCTTAGTGATCCACAGGAGCAGGAGGACACAGTCCACCACCAACTACTTTGTGGTGTCCATGGCCTGTGCAGACCTCGTGAGCAGCGTGGGGAGCGCGCCCTTCCTGCTGCTGCAGCTGAGCTCCGGGCGCTGGATGCTGGGCAGCGGGGTGTGCCGGCTGGTGAGGTACCTCCAGTACCTCATGCCCGGGGTCCAGATCTACGTGCTCTTCTCCATAGGTGTGGATCGATTCTACACTATTGTCTACCCCCTGAGCTTCAAAGTGTCCAGAGGGAAAGCCAAAAAAATGATTTTGGCCTCTTGGCTCTGTGGTGCTCTATTTGCATCACCGGCCTGTTTTCTCTACGGCTCCAACAGCAACCACCACTGCAACTTCTTCCTCCCTGATTCTTGGCAAGGAACTGCCTACAGTATCATCCACCTCCTGGTGGTGTTTTTGATCCCATCCCTCCTCATTATCCTTTTTTACCAGAAAATCATTAAGTACATTTGGAGAATAGGCACAGATGGAATGACTGTCAGGAGAACAACAAATATTGTTCCAAGAACAAAAGTGAAAACCATCAAGATGTTCTTAATGTTAAACTCGATGTTTCTCCTGTCCTGGCTCCCTTTCTTCATGGTACAGTTGTGGCACCCACAGGAAACAGACTACAGAAAGAGCTCCTTGCTTTTCCTGGCTGTCACCTGGATCTCTTTCAGTTCCTCAGCCTCTAAGCCAACCCTCTACTCCATCTATAACGCAAACTTCAGAAGAGGGATGAAAGAAACTTTTTGCATGTCTGCCATGAAATGCTACAGAAGCAATGCATACACTATCACCACCAGCTCCAGGATAGCAAAAAAAAATCACGTTGGTATTGCAGATATTCCAGCGACAGCCAAAAGTGTCACCAAAGACTCCACCTATGATGCTTTTAACAGAGAAGCCAAGGAAAGAAAGCTTGCCTGGCCTATTCCATCCAATCCCCCAAATACGTTTGTCTAGTGGGCTTCATTGTTTTGAAAAGTTACTCTGTACCCCCAGAAGAACAGTTCTCAAAAGAGTTCTCTCCCTTTTGAACCAATGTATAGTTACGTATTTTTAACACAGCTTTTCAGGGGGGAAAAAAAAAAGAGATGTTTTATTTTATTAAATGCCTTGGGTTTGATGCATTCGTCCTATTTTATTTCAGTTACTACATTCTGCTTTGGGGAACTCCTCTCCCAGAATCATGAGCAATGCTTATCTGCAAAACTCCCTATCTGTAGGGAGAAAAGGGAAAGAAACACTGCTTGATTTAATCCCTGTACAGGATGGGCCATGGCACATAAATGCCTAAATCCACCCAAAGCCATCTAGGCTTCCTTCCATCATGTTCCTTTGAATACAGTTCCACTGGGGTTGTCCCTCCTGTTGAGACCCCACAGGTAAGATGTCCATATGGGGGCCCTGTTGGCTTCAGCCTGAGCCCACTGGGCTCATCAGTGACAAAATTCCCACTGGCCCAGCAGGGTCAGCATTGGGCCAGTATTGGATGCTTCTGCATCTTTGTCCTTGTGCCTCTCCGGAGGTCTCGTGGTCTGAACTGCCCCGGAAAAGTCCCCTCCTTGGTCTCGCCCTCCCCAGCCCCTCAAGCTGCTTCTCCCTCCAGCCTAGTGCACCCACCCAGGGGTGGCCACAGCCAGGGAGAAGAGCTGCTGAGCAAAAGGGGCCATGCCTGTGCCAGGCACCCAGGGCCTCCTCACACCTGAAATTGGCCATGTCCCCTGGCCTGCACCCCTTCTGCTGAGGCACGGCTGTGGCACCTGCAGCAGAGTGGCCTTTCCCACACAGGAGCAGGAACACGAGCTCTGTAGTCCCACGCTCGCCCAGCAGCATCTTCCACTGTTCGGGCATGTTTGAAGAGGTCCCTAACAGGTGTCAAAGAGGACACGACTGCCTGGGACCTGTGGCTGCAGGTGGAGCCGACTCCTGCTGCTCTCTCTCTTCCAGCACAGTGAGAAAACAACCTAATGGGAATGGCTGGGTCTTCAGTCCTGATGGGAAGGAGAATGACAGTGGAGACCAGTGGGGAGAGGCAGGAGCTTCTTTGCACGCCCCTGTCCCCCACAACAGTGATGAGCTCATGGGAAACAGGCACTGTGCGTGGGAGCATGTGACTGTGGGCGGGTACACCTTGGGTCCTGCTGCTGGAAGGACGTGCTCTGGAGGCAAACTGGGCTTCCTCCCTAGGGGAAGTAGGTCCATTTGTGTCATAAGGAGGAGGTGACAACATGGTTAGGTCCCAGAAGCTCTATTTCAGTGCTAGCTCAGAAATACAGAGGTCCCTTGAGCATCCAGGCAGGAAAAACATCATCTAAAAAGTTGTCGTGGTTTGACACTGGCCCAATGCCAGGCACCCACGGGAGCCGCTCACTCACCCTCCCCTGCCACAGCTGGGCAGAGGAGGGAAAAGGAAAAAAAGTTAACAAAGGCTTCTCGAGTGAGATAAGGACCAGGAGAAACACATCAAGGGCAAAACAGGCTCAACTTAAGTTATGAAGTGAATTTATTACTAACAGAATCAGAGGAGGATAATGAGAAGTAAAATAAGCCCTTAGAACACCTTTTCCCCCCAACCCCTCCCTCCTTCCCACCGACAGCACAGGGAGACAGGGCACGGGAGTTTGGACAGCCCATCACTGAGATTCTCTTCTGCTGTTCTGGGAGGGGAGTCTTCCCCTGTGAGGCCATGGGGTCCCTCCCACAGGAGACAGTTCTCCGTGAACTTCCCTGGCGTGGGTCCACTCTCACAAGCAGCAGCCCCACCACACCTGCTGCAGCGTGAGTCCCTCCCACAGGCACACAGTCCTCCCAAAACTGCTGCACCGTGGGTCTCTCTTTCCCCAGGGTGCAGTCCTCCAAGGACAGGCTGCTCCAGCCTGGAAGCAGAGCCCCCTCTCTCCACTGGCTCTCCCACTGGATCACAGCCTCCTCCAGGCACCCACCCGCTCCAGCACGGGCACCTCCCCCACGGGCTGCGGGTGGATCTCTGCATCCCCCGTGGATCCCCATGGGCTGCAGGTGGATCTCTCCATCCCCCGTGGATCCCCATGGGCTGTGGGTGGATCTCTGCATCCCCCGTGGATCCCCATGGGCTGCAGGGGCACAGCTGCTTCACCATGTTCTTCACCATGGCCTGCAGAGGAATCTCGGCTGTGGCGCCTGGAGCACCTCCTCCCCCTCCTTCTGCACTGACCCTGGTGTCTCCATGTTGTTTCCCTCACATGTTCTCACCTTCTCCTCTTCCCTGACTAGAATCCCAAAATCTTGTGACTTTGTTTTGATTTTCTTCTTAAATGTGTCATCACAGAGGCGTTACCAACCTCTCTCATTGGCCCAGTTTTGGCCAGCAGCATGTCCATCTTCATAGCCATCAGGGATTGGCTCTGCCGGACGCGGTGGGAAGCTTCCAGCAGCTTCCTCACAGGAGCCATCTTTGTGGCCCCCCTGCTACCTCAAACCAGGCCATGCCAAACCAATACAGAAGCAGATGGATTATTGATTGTGTTATCGCTCAGGGGGTGGTGTAGTCAGCAATGAGAGAATGAGTGCTGGACTCTCACCATGTGTGCTGGTTGGCAGCCCACACACCCACCCTGTCCTTTCAACCCCACTCCAACCCCTTTTCTTGCCTCGTGCTCACCAGTTTGCTGATGTTCTCCACCCGGTCTCTGAGCCACGAAGGCTGTGTGTGGTCAGTGCTCAGGCAGGGCACTGTAGAGGGGGTGGAAAGCAGGAGGAAGGACTGCAGGGATCTGGCAGGTAAAGAAGGGGACCTAATGAAAGGAAGAGGAGGAAGAAGGGACTGTAAGCCAAGCCATTCTCATTTAAAATGGACTTTCTGAATTAAAATTTCTTCACCCAAAATCATCTATACTTCCTGAAACAGAGAGCATTTTTTTTCCTTTTTTTCTTTCTCCTAGTTATCAATCTCATTAATAAGAATTGGACTGAGTCTATGTGTGGAATATTGATTTATTTCCTCAATTCCCATAGCATTGCCCAGAAGTACAGTAGCATACCCTCAGAAAACACAGGTAACTATTTATCCTCTAAATCAGGGCAGCACTAGCATCCTGTTGATGAATTCCCCTCACTCTGCTGGATAAATACGGTTCTGTGGCCCATGGAAGGTCCAGCCCAGGGTGCTGCACCCCTTGCCTGCAAAGATATCATTGTTTTTAATTCTTACAAAATTGACAGGAGAGTTCTGTAGGGTTCAGAGTGGAGGTCTGTCCCTCCCAGTATCCCACTGTTTACTGTAGCCTTGGTTACTTGAGGACAGGGTAGAGAAGGTAAAGGACTCCTGACACATCCTCCCAGCCTCCAGCTGTCACTGGTAAGAATGAACACCCTTCACAGGGTAGCTGCCAAACAGTGGTGCCATTCCCTAAATCCAGAGCGGGTCCAGAATGACTGAGTCACAAAGCCTAAAAGACAGAACAAACAGCCCCACTCTGCTTGCTCAGACCCCATCTGAGCAGATTTCAGGAGCATTTTGCCTGAGAACCAAGGATTTGACCTCTTTTCAGTTGAGGATCTCAAGTACTTTCTTCCTATTCTTTATTCTCTTCTCAACTAGCTGTGACAAAGCCAGTACAATAGTTGGTCCCCATCCACTCCCTCTGGGCCAGTCTTGGGTGTGTAAACCTCTGTCATGTATTCTCAGTTATTTCTCTACCCAACTTCATTTCTTGCACAGAACTGGCTCCAGACCAGCCTCTCCTCAGAGCAGCTAGGGCATGGCCAAACATCCTCGAGTCCAGGCATTTCACACTCAAGGCATCCTAAAAGTGTTGTGGACACTTTGATCCCAGATGTTAAAGCAGGCAATGGAAGACAGTGTGCAGCTGTCAGCTATCCCTTCTCATACTTCCGTTTCAAAATCTCCAGCTCCCTGCAGTCTGTTGGCAAGAGACATCCCTAGTCACAACCCCCTCAAGAGAAGGGGGTTTGTTCTTCTGCTTTCGGAGCAAATGTGGCACACTCAGGTTCCTGTTCATGCCTGGAGCCTGAAAGTGCTGCAGCAGTGGAAGTTAATAGAACAAGAGCAGCAGGTACCACAGGGTGTAATGAACAGGGCTGGGTGTCTCCCTTTGCCATCAGCAGGGAGCAGAAGCACTCGAGTGTTGGAGCCCCAAGCTGACATCCTCTGAAGAGAATCTCTGCTAGCAGTGTGGGAGTGGGGAATCCCTTTTGCTGAGAAATAATCCTACATGTCTGGTAAAAAACTTCCTTCCTCCTCCTCTGCAACACAATGTAAGGTTGAAAGAACCCTCACTGACCACAGGAACACTTCCAGTATGTACTTCACAAATTCAGAAATGCCCATTAAATAAGGATCTGATATTTCTCATTAAAGCCACAGGCAAAAATTTCCAATGAATTAGATGAGAGGACCATGAAAATGAGACAAAACCAGTATTTTCTGTGTGATTCATATTCTGGGCTGGTTGTTTCTCCCTGAAACACCACCATATGCTTACTTTTTCTTTGCCATTTAATTGCCTCTGACACAGTAAAATCAGATCTAGGATAAGCAGGCCAGGTGAATTTTGCAACATTATTTTTAACTTTGGGTTGGAGATTGAAACAAAACAGTTGTTCTTTTGGTTAGTAGTTTTATTGAAGAGAAGGAACTGAATAGAATCAGCCCTGAGGTCACAGAGGACCTGGTCATGGTTACCCACCTCCGGCTAGGTCTGAGTCCAGAGGCACCCAAGACACTTGTTTCTTCAAGTCTACTGTGTTTCCCCACCTTCAAAAAGCTTTTAACTACAGAAGGCGGCCAGGAAAAGTCCAGGATTGCCATGACACAACAGCTAGGGACACAATGTGCCCAGGCTGAAAGAGCTGCTAGTTCTGCACTGACATCATGGGCCTAACCAGCCCTGCAACCATGAGTGAAGTCTGGAGGCTGGGTCTCTTAAACCACCTCTCCACATCAGTAAAATCCCAACCACGCTTACAGCAGAGTGAGCATGGCTCACTCTTTTAACCCAGACTACACTGGTTAAAACACAAGAGCAAGCAGAAATCTTTCTCACTCCTTCCATCATTTTAGGACAGGTAGTGGATGGGTTTGGTAGCACCAACACCAAGTACCTCCTGGTTTGCCAAGGCCCTAGGGGTGCCAGAGACAAGAGGAAGATCATGAATTATCTAAGCAAGAAATGGAAAATTCTGTAGGATTTTTCTGATCAATATAGACACAAACAGAATAAACTCCCAGTTCACAAACACATCTCAGCTCCATCTGCAAAGGAGAAGTTCTGGGTGAAAGCACTCCTGGGTCTCTTGCCCATCCACCCCTTAGTTTTAAATGTTTCCTGTGTAAGAACATGATGCAGTGCAGACCATTAAACATTTTTTTCCCATTCAGCAGACACACATTAGGCAGAAATTCCATCACTGCCATTTCTATTTGGTATTAAGTGGCCTGCCCTTGGGAATTCCTATTACAAATTGTCAAATTTTGTCCCTTCCTTTTTATTTCAGCAGAAAGTTGGATTTTCAGTTAAGTGTATTTTAAATATTTCCAGTTGAGGGGTTGGGGCTGGTGAGAAGCAGAGACTCACATCACTTGTACCTATTTTTCCAGCAGCCTCACGGAGGTGATACCAAAGTGGCTATCCCAAATAATTGGACCTAAGGGTTTCCATATGTCCACTTAAGAATCCCCAGAGTTTTTTCAGTCTCCTCAACTCAGCCCATTTAAATTCACGTTTAACTGACATTGATTTAGGAGTTGGTTTTCCAAGGTGTTGAACACACGCCATCAATTGCAGCTGAAATTCTGAGTGCTCAGCCCTTCTCAATATCAGATCCTTCCTGTTTAAAAGAACAAAAAGCAGATTTGAAGTTTATTAAAGCCAGACCCATACGCTCAAAGGAAGGGTTATTAACTCCCTAAGTGATTCTGTAAGTTAATATGTCTTTATTAGTTGGCTCTTTTCAACTTAGCAAGTGTTGTGGAATAGGCCATTATAAATTACAGAAGCTTTATTTGAACTGGCTTCTAGTAAAACATAACACACCTACTGGAAGATTGTTGTATAAATGTCACCTCCCAGTGACCAGTCTGGACTAAACCACAGATTTTTTTCTACACTACTGCTAATGCACACAAAGTCTTTCATTTGTTTCATGAAACTGGTCCCTGGATAAAATTCAGGAGTGACAAAGACAGCAGTAATTCCTTTGTGTGCAGCATCTCAACCACTTTACACCAGCTCTTGATTTGGTCCTACATTTGCGGGGGAATAGAAAAAAACGTTACATCACCAAATAAATAAATTTGTTCTTGTTTCATGCCTGGGAAGACATGAGCTTTTTCTCTGCATGCACCAGTAAAAGGAAGAGATGCTTTTGTTTACATGGTTTGGGGAAGAGGGACTGATCAAGGACTTGAATTTCTTTGAGGCTATGTAGAATTAGGCAGCAGAGGCCACATATGGAAGGATATAATTACCCACCTTATTTCAAAAGGCACTACAGCTCTTCTCTTCAGCCTTGGAGATTTATTATCTCCACTTCTACACATACTCCTCAGAGTCCCTCCCCATATTGATCCAAATACAGGAAGGAAAACGATTAAGAAATATCCAGAGTTAGCAAGATTTCAGATTAGTCACCAGTTAGCTGTAAATGCAGTAGGAGTAGCCTGATTGCCTCATTAACTCACTGCTGGGAGCTGATCTGCCTTTTTGCAGACTCTGAAACAGCTCCTGCCTGACTTGGGTCTTTCACACTCATTCAGGGCATCTTTGTCAGAATCTTCATTATTGGGGTTGTATGGGTTCTTTTCCTGTAAGAAGAGGGATGCTGGGGATGTGGCCCTCAGCACAAGTGCATCTTCACAGATTGCTTCCTGCATGTTGATCATGTTAACTGCCAGAAGAAATTCCTAACCAGGTAGCAAATCACTGGAGACTTGTCTTTAAGGGAAATATTTAATGAAAAGCAACTCAAGTTCCATTTTTCTTTGAAGGGCAGGAGAGGAGTTTGCAAGGGGCCAGGCCTCCAAATGTCACCTATCCAGGACAAACAATTGCTGCCACGCTCTGGCCCCCACACCTTGGTTCTTTCCTGTAGCCTGATCACTGCAGGAGAAACATTCCTATCTAAGCTTTCCCTGTCCCTTGCTACAGTAAAATTGTGTCCTCAAAGGCTCTCAGTGCTCCTTGGAAGGCTCCTGACAACAGAAACTGGAGTGCACCAGTGTTGATACTTCACTCTTATCACCTCCATGTAGATCTTCCAATCAAGCATGGCAGAAAAATGGCATACAGGGAAGAAATTAGCACTTAGAAGCAGCCTTGTCAATCCCTGCACTTCTCTCCATCCTTTCTAATTAACTTGAAATTGCTACTTTATAAAATTCTCACTGATATCCGAAAACAGTTATGTGCTAGTAAAAGACAGGGAAAAAGAAGTTTTAGAGTAATAAAGAAAATCATTTAAATCCATGCTCACAGGTGATATTTAAAGTTACAGCTGGTGGTAGTATTTCTGACAGACCAAGGCTAAGCTGTATTAGTAACAGGCACATTTGTTTTTTTTATATGCCCTATTTCATGCAAAGGAGACGACTGAGAAAAAAGATGCAAGGTGAATGCAAGCAATCACAAGAGGCCATTCATCATTCTGCCTACATTTTTTTTATTAATACATTCACAGACCTGCAACTGTGCTCATTCCACAAGTAGCTCAGGGCAGAGGGATTAAAACAGACAACCTTTATAATTGCTCTCTAGCTGTCAGTCAGCCTTTTTTATCTGCCAGCATATGTAGACAATATCAGCTCCACTAACGCCACTCGTTTAGTGGCATTGGATTGAAATGATGACAACATTAAGTGGCTACTGCAAAAAAAAAAAAGGAAAAAAAAAGATTACACAAATCCAAAAAGCTGAAACAGTTAATTGGCTCCTTCTCAAACACCCACAGCAAGCAACATTGGCTCCACTGGTGTACCAGTAATTAAAAAGCTAACGACTATTTTATTGCAGAAAGTGAGAAACCCTAATAAAGTAATGAGAAATGCAGCTTGCTGAAGTGAGAATGGTAACACTGTTCTCATCAAGAGATCCCTGCAGCACCATCACCTTGGGAAGGTTTGCACACAGACTTGTCACAAGAGTAATTAGCTAATTAAAAAGCTAGAAGATATTTCCTTCCCCTTTCACTAGCTGAGATCCCAGAAATGATTCCAGATTTAAATGGAAAAATAACACTACTACTGTACTTACTTTGATGAAATCTTTTCTGTGTTACATTCATGAGATAAATGACTTTGGGCCAAAATTTTTTAAATTAATTCCTCCCTTAACTCCACAGACTGTTTCAGATATGTAAACGTAAACTGAACTTGCCCTTTCATTTGAATCCACTGCTGAAAATGCTGGGCAACGTAGAATTGTACAGAAATACAAGTAATAGAATCATCTAAATCCCAATGTTTCAAGTGAAAGAAGAATTACACTTTGGGCTTTGCAGACCTGTTTCAATACCTGCCCAGCATCTAGTGAACACCATCACTGCTGTCTGCTAATGCTGTCACCTTCCTCCTGGTCATACAGCTCATCAGAATGCTTCAGCAAGCAAAAACCACTCTGGGGTGAGCCAGAACCAGCACTGCTTGTGCTGGGCTGAGAAACAAGAGGGTCCTGAGCTACAAAGGCTGATGCTATTATTAAGGACAATGCAGAAGGGGTATTTACACTGATGTCACAGAGCTTGAAATGCTGAAGGGGTGAGTTGGTGGCTGTGGTACACATGTGGAGAGGCAGAAACAGCAGAGTAACTCATGGTTACTCACACACTCTGGAAAGGGAACCCTTGACAGCTTTTGAAAATAGCTGCCAGGCCACTTAGGAAAGAAAGGAGATTCACAGAATAGTCTTTTTCTGTACCAAAGAAGGAATGCATTTCAAAAAGGAGATTTCAAAGGGGAGAGGAAAGAAAAGGCTCAAAAATGCAAACCGGAAAACACTGACCTAGCAACATGGCCAGCTCTGTGTTTGATAGGGAGCAGGAAAGGACTGTTCTTACATCAGCAGGCACTCGGACCATGCCACATAAGGATGGTGAAGTTGGAGGACACTGCTGGAATGCTCTGCCACAGGAACACCCAGCATTGCTGTTGGCTGTCAAACTTGATCAAAATGTATTCTGAAAGTTGCCGTGAGAAAAAAGATATGGGAATAAGTCACCCCTCATGGGCTATTTCTATTCACACTGAACAGCCTGTCTCATGAAAACACACGTTTTATAATCCACTTGTAGTCTTTTATTCACACATTTATTTAATCAGCTGCAGCGTAGTTAGGAATGTCACCAATACCCACCCAAACATATAGAGATCATACACAAGAACTGCTTGAAGCTGCAGTTAGTGTTAGTAGTGTTGATTAAGCCACTTGTGGGACACAAGCTGACACATGAAAAAACAGAGTTAATCTTGCACTAAGTTATGGAAGCAAAACTCCCGCCTCCCAAGTGCTTTTCGTGAAGGAAAAAAAAAACAAACTGAAAAGCAGTTTAGGTTTTTTAGTTTATTTTTTTTCATGAAGTGCTGCTGCTGAAAATCATTAGCTGACCAATGACAGCATTTTCTAGTTGCAATTTAAAGATTGTTCAGAGCCCCATCCAACCTGATCGTGAACACCTCCAGGGATGGGGCACCCACAGCTTCTCTGGGCAATCTGTTACAGGGCTGACAGTAAAGAATTTTTTCTTAATATCTAATCTAAACCTTCTCTCTCTGTTTGAAGCCATTCCCCCTCGTCCTGCTGATGCCTTAGGTTTTAACTTTTATATTTTTCAAGTCCTGTACTGCCTAGTGTGTAACTCTGAAGTTTCTTGTGGCCTGTGAGCTGCTGTTCTCTCATGCTGGTTAGACATAACAAACCTCTCTAGGTTTGCTCTCCAAGGACACCTCGATTGTCCTAGGCCCAAAATGTGTAAACTAAAAGCCTCTGAAGAGGAGGGCAAACTTGGAGTAGTTACATCATTAACTGGGGTTGTAATTGGAAAATTAACCCTGATATGCAAATGGACCAAACTTATAAAAGTGTGAAGAACTCATGACCCAGAGTCCATCTTGGGTGTAGCCTTTGGCCTGCCCAGGGTGTACCTTTGAAGGCCCTTCAAATAAATACCTACCTTTATTCCCTTATTCGTGTCTAGTCTCTGGTTTTTAGGTGGCCATCTCAGGCATCACTGCCACTCCAGGCCCTTGTCAACAGTCCCTCTCCATCTTTCCTACAGGTTCCCCTCAGGCACTGGAAGGCCACAACAGATCTACATACAAAAATCTGTACATTCCATAAATACAGCATCAGTTGAATTTTAGTCCACTGATGTGCTATTCAGTGTGGGATACCTCAGATTTTACTGTGGACTAGAAGCTTATGTTTTCTCATACAAATTCACAACAGAGTCATGTAAAAAAATTCAGTTATTGACATAACTTATGGAGAAATTAATGCTCAGTGGCACAAAGAGCAGGAACTCACAAAGTGGTATTCTGCCCTGCTTACCTCCAACAGGGACTTCTACATCAGCCCATCCTCTGTTACCCATGCTGTAACTCTTGAGCACAATGAGGAGGACCGTGGTTCTCATTTCAGCTTTTCCTCTGCTTTCTCTGCATTTTGAGACTGGCCTCAAACATTTGCTTCTTATATTAACAGTAATTAATTACTGTTATATTATAGGTAATTAAAGAGATTATAATTTCTTGGAAAGTAGCAAATGGAGCTATGATCCCAAACCTTCTCCAGCTCTTCAGGAAAAAACTAGATTCATTATTGATGTAGAGAATTCTTCACCCTAAAATGTAAAACGGAAAGAAAAGGAAAAACAGTCACAGGCACTCTCAAAGTTGGCCAGATTTCAGCTGTCAAGAAAGAGAAAAGCTTTTTGAATTTTTTCTAATACATTAAAAAAACCCTGATATAAGTTAATATAGTATTTGAAAAGCACTCAACAGATACTGATTCTTTGACAAACACCGGATTATGAAAGCAGACTGTGATTTTTTTTTTCCCTACATAATTACAAAATGTTCTCAGTTAAGTGATGAGTCAATTAAATGCATCCACTGCAGGATTCTGTGCATGCAGCACATACACAGAATATAAACAGACAAGACTGACTGCATGTTTTTCTTATCAAGCTGCCACTACCTGGTCCATCCTTGGGTTACACTCCCCAAAAGGACTGCTGTAACTGTACAGTGCTTAGTCCATCATCATCCACTGAGTTCAGTCTTACTACACTTAACCCTAACAGGAGTTCTAGTGTTGGTGTAAACACCAAATAGTACAGACAGCATTTTTTTAAGACTGTGGACAGTTTCCAAGAGATACCCACCTTTAGCTGGGCAAATGGGTCTGGCTGAGCATTAGATTTCCATGGCAAGTGGGAAGATGAGGCATTTCCAGGCTCATTTCCTTTCTTCAGTACTTGTGAGAGAGAACCAGCTGTGCCCACTCACTGGAGGAGAAACATGTGAAAGGCTGTACTCAGCCTACACAAAGAGCGGGTAAGACTACACCACCCTCCATCATTTAGGGAACCAGATGAGACTCCTGGCCAGAGGACTTGGCTGTATCACTTCTAGGAGCCACCCCAACGAGGATGAAGAGTATAAGCATTAGAGCAGCAAACAAGCATGAACCACAAACACTTGCTGGTTTTCAAGGGGAACCGCTACACTTCAAGCTCCAAAATAAAGGACTCCCAGAGATCCAGCTAAGGCCAAAAAATGTATAACACGGCACAATCTCCTAGGTGATGGAAGCCATGGAACTTTAATGAATGACTGCTGCTGGGAATCCTACATTTTGTAATGGACTACAGCATCTAGAGCAGATGGAAAAGCTGCATGTCACCGATTTTTGCTTGGAGGACAATCAAGGATGATGGAGGCTGTAAGAGGCCTCCTGTCCATCTGCACGAAGCACAAGAAACCTGTCAGAACATGGATATCGCTATTTGTGCCACAGAGCTGGGCCCAGGCTTGCCAAACACAGCCCTGTAATGTTAAGTGCTGACTAAGCCAAGAAGCAGGAGCCACCATGACAAGGAACAGAAGAAACTGCTGCTCACCACAATGAGAAATTCCAACTCTCCATTTCCTCCAGAAAAGAAACCTTTCTGCTGAGAGGCTTCTTGTTTGGTATCACAGCATGTGAAACAGAGAGAGAGGGAGGAAAGCAAGCAGGGTATTTTCTGGCAAGATCAGAGCTGCGTTTGTCACATTACCTAGTGCTGGGCAGAGCTGTTCTGGTCACATACCGTAACTCCTCTGCATGTTTTCTACATCCCTGATTCTGAAAGACACTTAAACACATGCATAACATTTGAAGTATGTGTCCAATTACAATACATTGTTTACACATGAAAGTGGACTGTGTAAGACTAATTCTAACCCAAAATAATCCATTACACTTCTGGTACGGTCATGTTATAAAGTCCAACTACAAGGTTGGCAGAGTATTGTTCTGAACATTTGGCCTAGGGTTTTTCTTCCTCCACAAAATCCAGGAAAAGGAACAGGTAAGGACTCAACATTGACAAAAATCCCCAAACTTATGGGTTGGCTTTATTGCTATCTTTCAGGACAAACTGCAGTGCAGAACTTCAGATACAGCCGGTGGATGATGGGGATGGGGGTGGGTGGGACAGGACACAGACAACACAGCATGAACCCCCATATCCTCCCCATCACTATTTCAGTGTGACTTGACCTCTCTTAACAGTCTCTGTGCAACACTTCTAGCAATTGCTAACTAAGTACATGGTTGCAGGGTCTAAAGAATAAACTTAAAACCATGTGTTGAGGTTCAACAAAGAGGTGCTTAGAATGGAATCCTGAAAACAACTATGCTGTACACTGAAATACGGCACTCAATTATTTTCAGTGATTTTGACCCATCCTGAATTGAGGTAACACTAAACAAACCAAATTAGTTCAATAAAAAGAAGGCAACATTCAGTCTAGCAAAGTCATTCATTATAATATTTATTCTATGAAACAATGCTGAAAACATAAGATTAAAAAATGTTCCATGCATTTCATAAAATACAGAGAAAGACACTGTCATAAACAAAACAGAATAAGCAAGCCAAACCCCCTCTGAAAATCCTGAGCTCCACTCTCCACATTGCATCACATAAATACAAAAAGCATATCCAGGAGAAAGAGAAGTCTGAGGAAAGTGGCAGGTTATCTGTCAATAACTGGGATCAGAACACCAGCCCACAAGAGTTTTGCCACCACCTCTCTTACCACAAAACCAAACTGATGCAGCTTGCTTTCCTTCTACCAGTTCCTGGCATTGTCTGTGGCTGGGAAACCAGGACAGTGCAGCAGAATTCACATTAAGTTGCTCTCCAGAGAGGTACTAGGGCCCATAACGTAGGTAGCTACAGGAAGGTTTCAGGGCCCAGTGGCTGGGAGGGAATGGCTGCTGTTCCCCTGCTGGAAGCAGGATGCAGGGACATGCCTTGACTGTCTTCCTGGGAGCACGGCAGGTGGAAAATGCACCCGGTGCAAGAAGCATGGGCAGAAGCAGGAAATGTATCTAGCACCTCTCTTGAAGAATCCCAGTCACACAAAAGACACTCTGCATTACAGATGGATGCCGAGAGCAACACCTTCATTCAGATTACAAATGACATTGCTATAAATCTTATTGAAAGCTTCTGATCCAGCTCCTTCTCCTCAACCTACAGTACCGGGTTTGGCTTTAGCAAAGCTGTTACAAAATCCTTCTCTTGCTTTTCTTTTACAGAACCTCCCAGACTCCCACAACAGTTAACAACCACATAACCACCAAACACAAAGCCAGCCTTATTCTGGGCTCTGGTATAAAAGCAGCCCCACTCTTGTGCTGGGAATGTCCCACAGCTGCCATAGCTGTATTCGGGGAGGGCAGTGTAGCGAAAGGAAGAACAAGGTTCCACTTACACAAACACCCGCTGCCCCAAAAGCCCCACTCCACAAAGCCTTAGGAACACCATAATCAAAGAATTTCATGTGGGGAGGAGCAAGAGAAGAGAGCACTGGGATCTTTTCCCCTGCACCTGGGGATGCATCCACTCTTCAGAACGGCATTCTTCCTTCTGCGAGCTCCCGAGCCACCTCTGCTGCAGTGCGGAAGGTTCTGCACTGGCCTCCTGAGAATGATGCACCAGGGAAGATTGTTATGGTTAAAAAAGTGGTTTGCATGTTGAATCTTATAAAGCTAGAAACTCCTATTTTTAAAAAAATTTCAGTAAAGTGTAATTTAGCCTGTAGCATAGAATTGCCTATGCTACACCTTAACTCTCTGCCTTTGCATAAACATATCAGGAATATGACTTTATATCACATGGTCTTTTCACCTTCCAATTCCCAGAAGAACCCTATTCCATTCCCTGCACAAGCACAAAGGAGTCAGAAAGAAGACTCCAGAGAGAATCCCAAGTCCAGCATTTCTCTCTTGGAGTGCTTGCAGCCAGAATAATGTTTTCTTGGTGGAGTTTTTAAAATTCAATTATGTTTTATGTGCTCCATTTAGCCTGCATTAAAAAAACAGAATATGCTGTAAGAAATTAAGGTCTTCACAGGTCTCCACAGGCTTTGGTGAAACACAAAGAGTCTCCTTTTAAAATAACTGCCCAGCTTCCTCTATAGTGTAATTTCTGTGTTGTCCATGTAAACATTACACAGAGTCTTTGTACCACCCACGAAGCTCTTTGCTTCAATCAACTATTTGTGCCCAAAAGCACATCCTTATGTTTCTTCCTACACCACAGCCATCCTCCTACACCACAAAAGATGTAACAAAACAGGAATTAATCATAGGCTGGATACTTACAGGGATTGCTGCTGTTTGCTTCTGTCTTCGCAGCCTTGGCAAGTTTGGTTGAGTTCTGCTGTGCTTTGCCTTGCTCCTCTCCAGTTAGCAGGGCTTTTATTTCCGAGGGGATTTTCCCTTGGTCCATGGCCATGCACCACTGCTTGTACTGAAATATGCAAACACATTAGGCCTTAGCAAACTGCCAGGATCACATTAGCAGACAAAACAGGGCTGTAATCTTTACCTTCCGGTATATTCATTTAAGGTCTGAATTTAGTGAGCTGAAGCCTCTTACGAAACTGCAGAGCACTAATGAGCTGAGCACGTGTCCATTGCTGCATACCTGGCCTCAGCAAAGCCTCTTTCAGTCAATAAACTGCTACTCAGAGGCAGCTCTAGACAGAATACTGTAATTATTAAACAACATGGAACACTCTGTGCAATTTCTCGCTGCTGGCATGCAAGAATATCGTTCCAGTTCATGGCCTATTAAAAACAAATATTTCACATGACTCTGGGGCTGATGGACTATTAAGAGGTCCTTTCCCATTGCGCAAGGCACAGTGGAAGCACATGTGCCTTATTCCTACTTCCCTCATCTTAAATTCTTCATTGCCAAACCCTGAAGCACACCAAAAAAACCTGTGGGCAGTTGGCTGGCTTTTCACCTGATCCTAAACCTACTGCCTTGTAGCGATTAGCCCTGCCCATTCAAACAAACCTAGAGCCAGGGCAAGGCAGTGTCCTCAGCACTGGTGACATTTCAGTGGCATCCCTGAGGAGCTGTGTCTGTATTTCCAGATGCAACATTCTCTTTGGTTAATGCTGCTTATTTGGCCAAGACCCCATCTTACACATGCTGGAACCATCTACACAGAGAGCATGCTGCAAGAATCCACCTCCCCAACAGAGAAGCAATGGCACCCAGTGGATATATGTTTCCCCTTGGATATTTTAACACCTCTTCCCACAATCCACCTCTGTCAAAGGTTTTTCAAAGCCAAACATTTCAAAGACAACAGACTCAAATGTAATGGCACTTTCCTTGCTTGCTTCCAGTTCGGAACCAGCAGATAACTTGTGACATGAATTCATATTCTACACACCAAAGCAGGCAAACAGCTGGATGCATCTGATGTTTTGATACCTCCTGGCCAGCCAAATGCCACTGTCAGTCACCGTGGTCTCGAGAACAAGTGTTCACAAGGACAGGTCCCAGATAATACTGAGGGTTAGGTTAAATGGTAGTTCCTTACCATTTCAAGCTCTTCTCTGAGAGCACAGATGGCTCGCTCTCTGCTTGAAACCAGCTCTTCCAGGTACTGGTACCTCAGCTTCTTCCTGGCTCTGCACTCTCTTGCACTCTGACGACTTCTTTCAAGTTTTGCCTTCAAGTCTATTTTGGCTGGTTTACGACCCCGTTTGCCTGGTTTCTTTACCTTGCCTCCAACCACCTGCAAAGGAAGGGCACAATAAAGATCCTGTTCTGCAAAGGTAATGCTGGAACCATGTGATTGTAACTACTAGGAGTCCAAGAATAAAATCTTGCAGGTACATTCTGGAGCAACAGAGGAAATAAGAATGCTAAGCTATGAAGTTTTCAGGACTCTCTGCAGTGGCTCCATTTCTCTCGCACACTGCAGAGCCCAGAACTGAACACACTACTACAGGTATCTACAAGGGTATCTGGGCATCGAGGAGGCATAGTCAACTTGTAGTGAAACTACTTTCAGATCACCAACAGCCCCTGCCCTAGTATTTGCCAGGTCTGGAAATATTATATTATAGAGTTTAACACCTCAATTTAGAAAAAAAATATGTTTGTTTCTATCAATATAATGCAAAACTTAGTTTTGCTGCAGTCAACAGTTGCAGCCTACTCTAAATTCAGAATTATTCACTAGCAACGTGAGCTTCCCTCGGCTAGATTTCTTTCAAAGGAATCTTGAGGAGTTTTACTAAACAGGGAATTCAGTCACACAGAACCCTATCTCTGCTGCCTCTGCTCCAGTAGTACGTCACCACTCTGGCCATGTTCACCCTCAAAACATTACTACACAGCCTGGTGAGTCTCCTCACACCTCACACAACCTGTCAGTGTTGAACTCTCCCTGTTCCTAATTTAGATCTCCTTTGCAGAAATGTAACTCCCTAGTTTCTTGCCCTATGGAATGCAGGCTTTGCAGTCACTTTCCCCTCTTCTTTGTGACTCCTTTTTTACTGGTCTGAAAGCTTCTCCTGCTACAAATAAATTAGAAAAAAAAAGAGAACTGTTTCCTCTGTGTTTACTCTGTGCTTCCATACCCAAATATTTTTTTCTTAATGTGGGGGCATGGCACAAAAAAGTCTTAAATATGGTCTGAAGCTTAGTTCACTGGTCATTGGGCAGTATCACCCTGTACGCATTACATCAGCCACACACCCCAGCTCCCCTCTGAAGTGAGGATTTGTCTTTATTTGCATTCTGAGCACACTGTTTGACTGGAGGGGGTGTGGAGAAATACACCTAACACACACCTGCATACAAGAATTTCACTGCTGCCTTAGTATTTCACCACCCTGTATACAGACAGGACTTTTTCTAACAGGCAGTGTTCAAAATACCAGAGTTCATCATTTAAAAAAAGGCACTTTTACTGTGAAAAGCTACAAAATAAGTCATTTTTAACATTCAAAGAAGTCACTTGTTCTGCAAACTTAGCAAGCTGCAATAAAAACAATAACATAGTGAACTGATGTGCCAGAATGAAGAGGGGGAAAAAAAGGATTATACAATCGAGCCTATTCTTTCTTTGGAAAGTGAGTCAACAATCACATGCCAACATAATCCTACCCTCTCTGTATTGTCCCTCCTAATTTATTCAGGAGTAGCTGCCTACCATAAGCAAATGAAAGAACAGAAAGTACTTAATGGACATCTATGATAATGAAACAAACACAATACATTCAAAAGAGCAAAGGAAAAAAATGAAGCTCTTTTACACTTGAACAGTTTGAATAATTCTTTACTCCATCAAGGTGGTCCCCTTAAAATTTCCTAGTTCAGAAAATCTAGTGTCGCTCAAACTAACCAGATGTGGCCAAGGCAGGGGGCAGGAGCTCTAAAGAAGGGAAAGTGACAGTCCTCTCTCAGGCATGACAAGGTCTGTCCTCTCATGGAAACACACTCCTGGCTATGTGTGGCGTGATCCATACTCCCAGTTCAGCAGAATGCAGAACTATACAGAATCTTCCCAGGTGGGGCTGTAGACAGTCACAATTTGCTATCTATTATTACCCGCATAGATGGAATTACATTATACACACTACAGGCAAAGTACTTCAGCGTTCTCAAAGACTTTTAGCACCTGAGGCTTTTCTGTGCCAATGCAAGGTAGTTCAAAGTAAGTCTTTGAATTCAAGAGCTGGATACGGTCTTGTAGAGACATACACTGCAGCTCTCTTAAAAAACCTTGGCCACTCTGGGTTCTGACCCTCTAGAACTAGGGTGAGCTGGCACTCCAGGCTGGGGCCCCAGCACACCCCACACTGCTGTGTGAACAGAACAGTACCTCGAGTCCTAGTCCTGCACAGGAGCACTGACAGCCACGCCCTCTGCCCCCAGCCTCACGCAGGTGAATGGTTCCCACCACGCCGTTTCTCACAAACAGCAAGTTAAAGACTGCTCAGCACATGACAAATGCATCCTGGATCCACCACTATCCATAAATCACTTTCCCTCTGGTCACTCCAGAGAGCTTTCTACAGACAGGTGTGCCAATTGCTCTCCCTCCAAGATCTTTTACCACTGTAGCAGCCCTGCACACAAGCTCCCTTAGGGCAGGAAAAAGGCTTGTACCTCTTCAACCATGCAACCACTGCTGCTTGCCAACACTCTAACCACCAGGACCACGGAAATAATGAAAAGCTCCTTCCCTTTTGACTCTAAGCACTAACACCCTAATAATCTGCCTACACACCACCCCCAAAGACTCATACTATCTTCATGGCTCCTGGAGTTCACCACAAAATTACACATCACCCTGCAAAGGCAGCAGTGGTAAGCAATTTAATCAAATCCTGCATCCTCGTCAGTTTTGTCTCACCAATATTTAGAGGCTCCTGCTGTAACCTTAAGAACCCAGCTGGGGAAAAAAAGGCCTGAGAAATCCTTTGCCCCCACCGAGCATTACTGTATCGGCCTGGCTTCTAGTCATGTTTGCCTACTCGGTTGCTATGCTGATGTGACAGAAAGAAGACAAAGCAGAAGTGATAGCTGATGTTCAACATGGCAACGGACCAAGCAAACATTTTTTGTCCCTTTGTATTCCTCCAGAGTTTATAAAGGGATGTGATCTATTAGCATTCAGCAGTAGGGATTTGGGGTTTTTCAGGAAGTCATACGCAATCAAGACTCAGAACAACATTAATCATAAAACTTTTCATAGAAATATTAATAAAGGCAGGCATTCGTTAGAGATCTGACCAAGCTCCCATTTCAGTTCACTCAGAATTCAGAAAACAGAAAAACATAACTCTTTTCTCAGGCACATGGTGTGATTCTTGGGGTGTCCTGCACAGGGCCAGGAGTTGGACTTGATGATCCCGATGGGTCCCCCCCAACTCAGCTTATTCTATGATTCCACGATTTCCTTTTAATATACTACTTAGATCATAACCTCATTCTTGCCTTCCATCAGTGTGCAGGCACAAAGTTATTTGACCTGGAATTGGAAATAGCTGCAATTACTCGACCTGATATAGAAAATCCCACAGACTTCTGGATTTTTTTATTAGAAGGATGCAGCAGATCTCTCCAAAATCCTTGCCAGAATGCACAGCAGAGAGATCCTCCTCAGGAAGGAGATACACACATAATACAGCTACTGGCACTCACAGCCCTGAGGAGCTGAGCCCCTTGGACAGAAGATTGTGATAAGGTTGGCCTCATCATGACATCTGCAGGTTTGAATCAAGTTAGCAGATTAAAGCCACACTATCCCAGGCACTGCTCAGCACCTTTGACCAGCAATGCTGATCACATTGACCAGGTCAGCATCTCCCAGAAGCTCTTAGTTCATTTACCAATAAACAAGCAGCTCCATCAACCAGCACTTGAGATCCAGCTCAAGGAATCGTCTTAATCAGACCATTCATTGCATTGGCAGCGGAAGGTATAGGTCTGCAGAACTTAACTTAGCATGGAACTGCTGATCATCTACAGAATTTATATAAAACTATGAAAATGATTATTAAGAAATAAAACCTAAGTACTGTGTTACAGTAGAGGGGGGAAGAATCTATTCCCACTTGCAAACATTTTCACAAAATCAGAAAGCCCATGAAGCCAGTCACAAGTCTCCTAATAAAGATGAAGTTTTCTGATCTTCCAATTCAAAGTGTACCACTCACAGCAGCAGCAGAAAACCCAGCTAGAGAGCATGCCTGTTATTCCTCCATTGCATGATATTTTATATGCCTGACACAATTATTTTACTTTCACTGGCAGACAAAACGCATCCGATAATGATCCAGAAACATAAGATACTATTTAGTGAGCAAACAGGATCTAAGTCTTAGGCAGATGTGTCAACAGAAATTAATCCTAAAACTCTCACCATACAAAGTGCTTCAGGTACTAAGAATGTCATGTTCAGCACAGATGCATAAAGAATACTGTCTGTCTTTGCTGCAAGGTCTGTTTTAAAAAAGCATGGGCTAGGACTAAATATCACGTTTTCATAAAGCATTATGCAGGCACCCAGCTGGGTAAATGCTAACGTTCAGGGCAGCAGCCACCCAGATGCCACCTTGCCACTCCACAGGTGACAGCCCCCCTCTTCCCCCCGGGAAGGACCGACAGCCTTGCACAGGGAATTATGTCCACCACTGTGCCCTACACATTCTCTCAGTTCACACTAGCAGAAACCAGGCACTTTAAATCTGTCTCTGTCAGAACTCAGCCTCAGGGATGGTCAGCTAACTCTACCATGTGTATCCTCCCAGCCCACTGTAACAATGAAATAAAACTGTTCTAGCTGGTTTACAGGCTTTAAGCTCCTCCATTTTATTCACTCCTTACAAATATGAGCAGATATGTCACCTGAGCACTGCTGAGCAGCTGCTTCTTAAAACATTTAATGATTTGAAATTGCTCATATCAAATTATAACCAAAACTGTTAAGGTTTTTTATTTCCAAGCAAGCAGCAATGAGAATGCTTTATGTCTGGACATGATCCTGGGTGGAAGACTTCTCTAGCACATTGAGAACCTGCATACTCTGAAAAGGCCTTGAAGGGTGAAAACACAGCAGCCCACCTCCTTAACAACTGAGGTCATCTCCACAGTAGCTCTGGCCCTGCTGTGGCACTCAAAGCATTACCCAGAGCTGAGTCCAGGATTGCCTGGGAGATCTCTCTCTCCCTGATCCCAGTCAGCCACACAAGTGAGGGTCACAGGCTACAAGAAGACCCCTCAAGCTCTCTGTTTTAAACACAAGATTTCACGCCTGGCTTGCTCCCACGCTCCCTCCAAGGGACACCTGCACCCCAATTATGACTCAGGACAACACAGGACTGAGTATTTGATGTCCCACAGCCAGGCTGTGTGGAAAGCAACCCAACTCCTTGGGTGCAGCCCTTTGCTGAGAGCCTTCCCCTGCTCTAACACCAAGTGTTCCCTCAAAAAGGAAAGCTGCATGAACACCAGAGCAAGACATCAACAGTTGCTGGATCCATAAATATAGTAATATAATACCTTTTTTGTGCACGGCAAGAATATTTGTAATAAAAGAGAGCAACCCCAACCTTTTTTGGTGGCGGTCTGGTTTTTGTTCCCTTGTTTCTAACTTCACTGGAATAACAAAAGTGATCTCATGTTAAAAACTTTTATTTCTCATTTCTAGCTGTAAACTGAAAAGTTAATTACCCAAATAAGACTTGCCAGTGTCCCCTATAAAAACCTATGTAATAATACAAAAGACTGCAGTTAGCTGTATAAAACTGTATTTTAATATTTACTAACAAGTTATCAACTTCTTACCCTAGTCCCTATTCTCTGCTTCCCAATGCACATAACAAATACACAATATGTTATAGGTAGTCTTGTAAACTAACCAACAAATTTCACCTATAAAGGCTGAAACCACTATAACAGAGCTTCTCCTTTTTCCTCTGCCTAAATACTTCAGTGATGCACAAGTGTTGTTTTAACAGGAATTAATTGCCAAGGAATTGCTACATCACTAAATTCTTTCCCTTACGCACCCAACAGCTCAAACCACAGCAAGAAGTGAGGCCAGTACCTGAACAACCCCTACTTTAAAAGCAGTTCTGTAGAAGAAAAGAAGGTCATATTTTGGGTTTGGGGTTTTTTTTGTGTGTGTGTGAATAATTTAAGAACATCCTTCTGAAATGAAACATGAAATTTTTCTAGATCTGATGTTAAGATAGAATATCTCTCCCTTTATTTCTTACTATTTCCTTCCAATTTTGAGGAATGTGTTAAGAAGAACCATTCTTCTAACGCTCTCTTAAATCAGGTAAGGAGAAATTAAAGTGCAATGTGAATTAGGGAAAACTTTTCAGCCTGCAAGCTCAATTCTAAATTCTGTATGTCACAGAGATGAAGGCAAACACTGAACTTGGCTGCAGGCAGCTATAGAATGGTCACTACACTACCAACACAATTTAGCTGATTGAGTTTTTGCAGGGAAAGTCCTTTCACAGGCCAACCCCCTCAGCAAGGAGGAAAGCATGACTCAGTGGAATTCTTAGGAGATTTCAAGGACATGCTGGCTCCAGTTCTAACCACAGCGGCCATAAGATGAGGTATAAATAGTGCTTGCCTCATCCTGACACAGCAACCTGCAACGGGAAGAGCCCTCCCAAGGGAAATGGCATCTCTTGAACGATGTCACCAAACCCTCAGGGTGACCTGCAGACTCAAAAACTATAAAAACTGTACTTGGGAGTGAAGATAGGAAGAAGAGTAAATATTCCACTCAGTTGTTTTTTGGGTTTTTTCCTATTAACTCAGTATCAGTTAAAAAAAAAAAAAAAGAAAAAAAAGACCAAAGATTTGACTGACTGACTGGGTAAATAGATTTTTTTTTATTTAGTAAATGTGTCAAAAAATGTTTCAGGAAAAAAAAAATGCAGACTATCAGGACTCCACATGACACAATGGTAGATCAAAAATTATTTTAAAATGAAAATCTGGAAGTTGGGTAGTACAAACAACCTAAGTCTGATAGTGAAGAACACAAAAAGAAATAAAAATCAGATAATACTCATGAGCTATATATGCCTCCAGAACTAAATCTTCTGGGTCTTCTAAACTACTGCCCCAATTACACAAACTTCATGCAGTTCTCAGAGTTGTGAAAATTCAGTGATGCAGATTTCCCCCAACCTCTTTCACAGCTTTCAGGCAAGGCCTTAATAAAATAAAATAGTATACCTGTTAAAATAGCAGATCACCATAAACATTTCATATACTTACAATCCATTCTGTGGATTGTGGATTGCCAAATTACTGCTCGCTTCTAAATTTCTTTATTCCCTGAGATATTGTATCAAGTATTTTTCCCCTCTTTGAATTAAGGCAGATCAGTACAAGATGTGTAATTTTGTTCTAGTAAAACTCAAGTGGTGTTTCCAGCACGACCCCCAGGATAGCCCATAACCAGCACTCCAGTGAGCTGGAACACCCAAACTCAGCTGAGGCTCCGAAATGCAAATCGCTGCACTGAGTGGACACAGCAGCCGTCCCTGCTGGCCCTGCTTTAGCGGCACCCGGGCACAGGCAGGTGGGAGATGCATTCCTTGTGCATCTTCTCACGCTTGGCTCTGCTCAAGTGGAAGCCCTGCACCTTCAGGGATGCCACTGTGCTGCTCTCATGAGACAAAATGCTGGAAGAATCCAAGCTCCAGCACCCAGTACAAGGCTGCGACCCACCCTCGTACCTCACCATTTGTGCACAGTTGCTACTTATCTAATAAATGCAGGGTGCTGTTGGGAGCATGAGCCACCGCACCACACCACTGGTGGTATCCAGCCTTTGGCCCATGCCTGGAGCTTTAAGGAAACGCCAGAGGCAGCACCGAAGTGCTGCAAGCAAGAACGGAGGGGGCAAGCCCTCCTTCCTGGCGGCTACAGCGAGCAGAGCGCTTCAAGAGCAGACTTTAGAAGGCTCCCTGCACCACGAGCCTCACCGGCTGCCCTCGGCTCCAGCTCCGGGCGGGCCCCGCAGCCCCTTACCTTGCTGTCATCCATGTGTACCGCCAGCCCCGATCCGCCTCACCGCAACCCCTGCACGAGGAGCAGACGGAGCCGCCCGCCCGCAGCCCCGGCGGACACCGGCGCTCAGAGAGACTCAGGGCCGCCCGCGGCCGCCGCCATCACCCGCCGCCATGTTTGTTTACAGCCGATGGGCGCGGTCGCGCCGGCAGAGCGGTGCACGCTGGGAAGTATAGTCTTGTTCGGCCCCGTCGCCATTGGCCGCTGCCCTGATGGCGACGGGAAAAACTACAACTCCCAGCAGGCCCAGCCGAGGAGCGGCACGGCCATTGGTCCTCGCCTCCCTTGCCGGGCGAACTACAGGAGGCTGCGGGCGCTCCCCTGCCTCGCGCAACAACTGAATTTGTTGCTTCGTTGGTGGTTTTTGTGGTTGGTTTTGGGTTGGGTTTTTTTTTTTTTTCGGGGGGGGTTGGCTTGCTGTCTGTCTGTTTGTTTGTCTGTTTTCTAAATGTCAGTTTTGCTCTCCTGCAACCCCAATGGCTCCGTAACGATGACGAGAGGCTGTGGGGCCAGGGCTGCCGGCTCCGACCCTACGTACGGGCTGTCTCGAGCTAGATGAAAAAAAAAAAACCCAAACCAACAAAACAACACATTTAAGTTTTCTGCTGTTGTTTGCCTTGCTTTGCCTTAAGAGTTCCTGAAGACAGAGCCGAGTTTTCCAGGCCCCCTTTCCAGGACACTGTACTGAGCTCCCCCAGGCCTGGAGAAGCTGTGCCTGGAATCCTTTGAGAATACGCAATTCCCTCCCGTTTTCACGTGGACACATGGCAGAGATTTAATGTTGAATGCTTGATGCATCGTCCTGTGTCTGTCCCTTGAAATTAGTCCTGTGCTTGCTGGAAAGACACAGGTTCCCCAGTGCACAACTCTTTAAGCATGGCCCACGTTTCAAGCTCGCGATGAAACCTGAAGCTTGGCGTGTTTCATGTTGCTGCATGTTTCTTTTTATTCGTGCAACTCTATTCACAGGAGTTTCCCATTACTTAATCTCTCTTACATGCGATTGTTAGGGCTGAAGGCTTTGTCATGGGGTTTTCCCCCTGCATCACAGACCTTCCTCTTGGAGGGATATGCTTGCTAGATGGCAGAGACAAAGCACTTTCCAAAGCTTTTTTTTTTTCTCTGTAAGCTTCTGTGCTTCTCAGTTATCAAAGACAAGGCAGTTTGCACACTGCTTCCTATTTGCTTGTCCAAAAACAATCAATCAGTTCTGGCAACTCCCCCCTGAAATAATAGTAATAAAAGAGCAGGGATGATCAGTGTGTTAAACAAGAGGCATCAGCTAATAAAGCGGAAGGAATAGCTTGCTCTGAGCTTGTCTCCTGTGATCTCATCCCCATCTTTGCCTTCAAATTCTTCCAGAAGGTGGTGAGGCGCCTCATACTGCCTTTGGCACTATCCTGGAGCCATAAAGCTGGCTTTAAAAGCCAGCTGGGGGTTTCCCCGGTGAAGGGAAATATTGAGTGGCAAAGAGCCAACATAGCTCACTTAGGCAACCCTCTGTTGCAACATGAGTGGAGGAAGGAGATTAGACAGAGCCTTGGTACTGATTCAGAAAGGGCAGGATCCTTTAAACCAGCAAATTAAAGTTATAGCTGCATCTTTTCTTCCCACTAGATTGCCCCACACTACCCATCCTGCTTTATATCACATGAGAGGCAGAGCTCCCTTCTGACCAGAATAAGCACAAGTTCCCTGCCTCAGCACTTAAGAGCTTCTGTATGTTAGCAGGGAACAACTCAAACTGTGCATTTCAGTCTGCTTTTCCACTCTAGCTCTGCTGTCCTCGTGGACGAATTCGGATATGCAAGTTGAGGGGGAGTCTGTCAAAAGAACAATTGTGAATGGAACTGGATATTAGATATACGCTCATATAGAGAGAGCATAAGATGATGACATTTTAAACTGATTTTGGCAGCTAGAAGTACTTTACACAGCAAATAGTGAACTCTTGGAGCTTACTGCCACAGGATACTGTAAGGCAGAGCGTACAGCAAGTTCAAAAAAAGGGTAAGATAGATTTATGTTTCACAAGGGGAGCCATGTATTCTGTATCACCCCGAATCCAACAGTTTGGGATGATGGGGATGTATGAGAGGAGCAGAGGACAGTAAAAGGCCAAGTTCACATATTCTCCCTAGGAAGTCTCTCTTCTTGACAACCAATGGTCTGACNTTTTGTAACCATTTTGACCCCCAAAGAGTCACAAATGAATTAAGATTTTTAAGTAAAACTTCCTTGGTTAAAGTGAAGGCAGATGATCTCTTTGCCAGACCAACTCATCCCCGCTGACTGCAGGTTACCAGTGGTAACTCCTAAGTGATTCTCTGAGACATCCTGAAGGCTTTATTGCTGAACCATAGTGATGTACACCAAGGAAATACTACCTTGTGTTATACTCAGTGTCACAAATCATCTTGTGCAGTAACTATGGGCAGGTCCCTGATGGAATTAATAATATTCATTAAAAGAAAGGTTGTGCTTCTGATATCCAGAGAGACTTTGAGGAAGATAAAAAAAGTGAGTTCAGCAATCAGGCAATAGCTTAAAAATCATTGCTGATGTCAGTGACACTAAAAAAGAGATATAACTCACAGGGTGATTTTGCACCATGTGCTCATATTTCAACACATCCCAACAGGGTGTTTATTCTCCCTAGAACTGTAAATGTGTTAATTTGGGTAATTCAAAATCTGTTCCTCTGAAAGCCAGCCTGAAATAAGAATAAATCTTGCAATCTTTTGGTATCAAGCATTTTGCTGAAATTGCTCCACTGTACATTTGTGGAGTCTTTAGAGATTCACACCCTTTGAGATGAGTTCATTTATGGATATGAAGGCAAAGATAAAGCTAAGATATTCTCTTGTTTGTTTTCCAAATGTACTGAGATGCTAATTGCTTTAATAGAGATGCTAACTCATTTGCCATGGGGCAAAGACTGCAAGAACAGCCTGTCTTTCAGTCCCTTGGCGTTTGGGGGTTTTTTGTGGAACTGATAGAGAAATTGCACTTTGCTACATCCTTTAATATGATACCCAAGGAATGTTTCTGGAATACAAGAAATTTTCTGTCTTTCAGTTTGTAGACTCTGTTCACACTGAGACAGAGAACACCTTTAACTTGTCATTTAAACACTCCACTTAAAGTATTTGTCACCAAGGAGTGACCAAAAAAGGTTCATTTACCTAATATTCTATATCTTATTGTTGTTTATATGACTAGTATAAAAGTCTACCAGTTTTCTGTTGGTTTGGATTTTTTTTTTTCTTAGATTAGAGAAATCAGCTCTATATGCTAAAGACCTGGAAGACCTGGTAAACACATGAACAGCACATGCTCACAAGTACAGTGATTGATCCCCTCATTGGTATGATTAAAAGAAAATTCTGTTTAAAACAAAAGCTCTTTGAAAGTTGGTTTTAAAACCTAATCAGGGTTTGAACAAAGCACAGCACATTGGAAGCCTGATCTGGAACTACTTCCTATACACTGTATAATTAAATGTTGATACAGGGGTTACTCTCGTATTTGCTAAATTCTACTTTGTGACAAGATGAGCGCCTTGTGTAGCTGCAAATCCTTGAAGTCACATCCACAAGGGTGTTTAGCTATTGCAAGTGTACTTCTCAAGTAAAATGGACTCAAAATAAGATAATTTGGAATAATCAGCTCTTGTCCTGTGCATAGACACAGGCAGAAAATTTACTGCTTTATCTAGCCAAACTAACTTTCCCACATAGGCAAAATCCTGAGACAGTGCTCATGATGCTTTTATATTGCTGACAACTATCTGTAAATTAAAATATTGCTTGAAAATGTTTATGCTGCAGTTGGAAAGGAGCTACTTCATATTTTCTCGCTTGTGGAAGGGAGAAAAAGAAGTCAGATGATCCTATGCTTCCCACATATGATTGATAGTTCCCAATATGATCAGAGGGGAAAACTAGGAATGGTTCAAAAAGTCATTTGAATAACATGGATTTCATGCAAAATTTAAACTAAATATAAGAAACTGAGAGCCAAGGATCAAGACAGACAAATCACTGATTAAGAAGCTGACAAAGAGTGGGTTAAAGTTCAGTGAGGTGTGCAAGTGAGTAAAATTTAATCTTGTTCCGAAACAACAAACAAACAGAACTGCACAATATGCCACGTTCAGGAATGTGAGAGCCATGTTGTATCTGGCACTTGAACAACAGAGAATTATTGCTGCTGATATGGTAATTGCAGAGGTACAGAAAAAAGTGGGTGGATCATGTGAAATTCATGAAATACTTGAGGTGAACTTACAGCAGGATTAGTCTTTTAATTGTGTACATTGATCTCTATGCACAACTAGTTTACTAAAAAGGCATATTGTTCATTCTCAAGAGGTTTAAAAATCCACTTCAGCTCAGCGTCTCTTTTTTTTCTTCTTAGGATATTTTGCAACATGCTCCTCCCCTTTGGCCTACACAAACAAATATGCCTGCATATGCATACCTACTAGAGCCAGTCAAAAACTGCTGTCAGTAGCTGGCTATTCTGGTAAGAGCATTTCTGGTTGCTTTCCACAACACATAAAATCATTTTAAACAGTTTTGTCCAGCCCCAAATTCTGTGGCATGGGCTGTGCTCACATTCAAAACATTTACTAATCAAAGTCTGATATTGTTGTCTTGTCCAAGGGCATAAACAAGGTTTCTGCATAGCTTGAGCAAAAACTGAAGGACTTGCATGGCAAGCTGGATCTGCACTGGAACTGCGTCAGAGGACTTCCATGATGACCTTGACCACTTTCAGAAGTGCCATTGTCCCTCATATGAAGGGTTGGGGCATTGTATACAGCCCTCTGCCCTGGTCTGCACTGCTCACCCATCTTCAGTCAGCATCGTACCAGCTAACATCTGGTTTGCAACTGTGTGTAAGTGTATTGGCTCTCCTATGTTGGTGTAGCTGCCAGTGAGCCTTGTGTTTAATGAGGTTTGTATTTTATGAGACTGCTCATGTGAACAGGAGTTACTTACAGGATCAAATCTGCACCACAAAAAGTGTTGCATTAATGTGTAATAAATGTAAATGAAGGATACGCTCCTGGATAACACACACTTGTTCACAGGGAATTTCAATGCAACAGGGAAAATATGCAGCAGGTTCCTGGGAGCTGACAGGCTGCCTGCCTCACCCATCCGTATCCATACAGGGGAAGTAAAAGTGGGTTGTTTCAGAAATACACTGAAAAAAGCACAGTTACCCCTTAACCTGCTGTCAGCTCCTTTCTCCAAGGCTCCCAAAATCTTTCTAACATGTCCCAGAGCTCCCATTCCATCAATCCCTCCTGAAAAAAAATCCACCAAGTTTTCCCTTCCTTTGGAGAGAGCTGGGGTTATTCAGCCTGGAGAAGAGAAGGCTCCAGGTAGACCTTAGAGCAGCCTTCCAGTGCCTAAAGGAGTCACAGATGGACATGGTCATGCTCAGTGAACATGGGTCAGATGAAAGGGGAAGAACAATAACAGATAACCCTTTTTTTAATGTCACTGGGGCTACCCCAGTTTGACTCACATAGGTAGGTTGGTTTTAGAGAAAATTACATTTAAGCATGTATTTTGAAAAATAGGCTGATCAAATTTTGCATTTTACTTCACTGAGGTTGCAAAAATTTGCCTATCAGGTGACCTGGCCAGGTGTCACCCAATAAAAAAGTGCAGATACTCTTGAATTTCTTTTTCTATGTTCACACAACCTGATGCTTTGTCACAGATTCCTTGAAAAGTAATATTGACACCTAAACAATGAATGTAAATACTCCCATGACTCTCTCTTGGTAAATCAAAGTAAATTGGAACGGCTTCTCAGTAATTGAGAGTAATTTACGTAACAACTAAAAAGAGAGACAAAGAAGTTCTGTTAAAGTCCTCAGTCAGGCATAAGCCCCTAATTCTGCTCACTTTGATCTTGGCATCACTGGAAGAAATGGCATTTAAATTTGCAAGTCAGACTGCTGATAGTTCTCAAACTATCATATCAAAAATCTAACAACCAAAAAGATTGACTACAAATGCACGTAAGTATCTAGTTTTCTCATTCACACACACAAATATACACAAAACAATTGTAAGCTCCAAGCTATCTCTGACTTGAAAGCATAATTGATTTGTGGCAACTATTTGAAGATTTGGAGGATTAGCTGTAATTATAAGATCAAAATTAGAAAATATTGACTGGTTTGCAAAAAGCATTAAAGTACAAGATCGGGGCAGGGGTGGGGTGGGTGTGTATGGGGTGGGTATGTATTGGTGGGTGTCTATGTCTAAAAGAACCATAATAAAAACCCACACATTGAACTCTTATTTTTTCTTTTGAATTTTACAACAGTGCTAAACAAATGTCAGACAAGATTGATCCAAGGGAAGAAGGAAATGGGCTCTGTGAAACACTAGCACTGAAATCAAGTTACCTGTTTTTTAAGCAAGTGGTCTTTTTTGAACTTCTGTCTCAGGATTTCCCTTTAGAATTTGCAGCTGGGGGCTACATTCTCCCCCCAGAACTGGAAACTAAGACTAGAGTTTTAGAAACTATACAGAGTATTTTGCTTCATGTATGTCTGTACAGTCTGGTGTTACAAACCACTCCTGGTCAGGCTGTGCAGGCTGGTTCTGCATGCAGCACAAGGTGTCTCTGCCCCTTTCCTGCACCTTCTCCAGCAGTTTTGCTGTCAGACCCAGGAGCAGTGGACATTAAAGCTTTACCAATTCCCGAATGGCTCTCCCTCCCCATGGGAGACCATTCCTGTTTTTTATCTACTGGGGTATATCTGTACAGAAGTGCTAAATGATGCTGTGAGGTAATTCAGGGGTAGTAAACGTAGAGCAAGCAGATCTTTCATCCTCTCCAGGATCCCTGGAGATCCACAGCTGCGTGTTTACAGATAGGACATTCAGGAGTTTTCTCCAAGTATTTTCCACAACTGTAAAGCCCAGGTTAAGCTGCAGGAGAAAGTCTGACATATATATGTAGTGCTGATGCCCATGTTAGGTGTTGCTTAGTTTCAAAGGCATCTCCAGGAGCTGATTTAAAACATTTACATCAGTGTGCTGCTCAAATCACTGAAACTTAGAGGTAAGGAGCTAATTATAGATGCTGTAAGCAGACCCATTGGTAGTCATTTCATAGAACTGAATGATGTCATGCCACAGAATAGCTTCGCCATCAGTTTGACAGGTGTTTTGCAAAAAGAAATGCAGGTGGGGGATTTGCATGTGTGTTTGTTACAGATATTTTTTGGTTTTTTACCATCTCCAGTTCTTCACGCAAATGAGCTATTTATTAACTAACTGTTACAGTGCCAGGTATAATCCTTAACCAAGGAAGTGATGAATCTATACAGAGATTGACAGCTGTTTGCTAAATGTTCACTTTGATTGCATATATAGAGACCTTAGCTCTCTCTTGACTCATCTTATGGAAAGAAGCATCAGCTTCAGAGCACTGTAAATTTCCTTCAGTGCCATCACTCCCTTCCCACTATCACTGCCTTTGTTAACATCTTTTAAATGTCTAGCTGTGTCAGGGAGAAAAGACCTTTTTGCTGAATCTGTATTGAGACTGCTATGGAAAATTTTCCCTTGACAGTGTCAGAAATGTTATTCAGAGTCCCTCAGAGAGCTACAGCATTCTTAAATGGAATTCAACTCACCCTTTTCTCCCTTTAATGCATTCAGCAGACAGGTGGCAACCCAACTGCTGGGAAATTCCTAAGTATTTATATTCTTTAACTCTCAAATGATATGAACAAGTAATAGGAAATGTCATGCACTGGGTATATGAGCAATGTTCCCATTAATCAATCATCCAGAATAAACTGGATTATTATGTCTGTTTGTACTATACTGTGTACTGAAAGAGCAAGCTTGGTTCTTATTGGCTCTGCTCTGTGTGGAGCTTTGTGGGCAGAATCTCTCACAAGTTCACTCCCCTTCCACACGTGCTTTGGCCAGGCACAAGAGAGACTCACAAATGTAGAATACCACTAAGATGCAATTGTCTACTTTTGGTGCCAGCATTTGACTCCCACTTAGACATAATTTTTAACTGACTACAGAAGCTGTGAGGCAGCACAGATCCTGAAAAATGAGATCTTTAGTTGCTCTAAACCAGTGATTAGACCCAGCATGTTTTAGAGACAACTGGATTTTGAAAATCAAGTCCAAACAAAACAAATGGCTTTCTAATTCCTAGTTTCAAGAAAGAATGGTTGATTCACAGCTGAGGTTGTGAACTGACTGGTGTCCTGCACATCAATCCAAAGAATGAAACTGGAATTTGTGAGTTACACTGGAGGTCCCGTCTGCCTCAGTTCCCGATGATCTTTCATCAGTTTTGGCAGCTGACTACTACTTTTAATGGATGTGTCAAAGGGCATCCTTCGAGACAGGAAATCACAGGGAATCCCAGGAAAGTGCCGTTGTGCACGTTCCGGGAACAACTCACTTAATATAGAAAAAATTCTCAGCAAAGAACGTGTAGTGCCAGACTTACACTCACTTCCAGTGTGGTACAGATCCTCACTGGGTAGACACAATCTTTGCAGGCAAGTACCCTGAGGCAAATTTCTCTGCAACACATGTATTTGGTGGGCACTGTAGGGTGACACACACATGATCTGTTCAGCACCTCTCAGGTCCAAATCCCTGGTGCCAGACAATTTACAGGGTGGTTTGCCCTCCTCTCTGAACACAGGGTGGATTCTACAGCCGTGTTCCCACAAAAATATATTGAAGTGCCATTAGGAAGCACATACCTACTGGAAAGTCTGTTTGAAAGAAGAGTCTCAAACTACTTGAGCATACCTGTGTAAACTACTGAAAACAAGAGGTGCCTTATGGATTGCAGAAAAGACAGATGTCCCTGAATCCGTAGTGCCGGCAGTCTGTATAAATAAATGAAAATAATTCCAAAAAATTACAAAGCTCCTTGGCATAATAAATCATTCATAAACAATTTAGATGGCTTTGTTGCTTAGTCTTTGTATGTTTTGGCTTATACATTGCACAATCTGGCTGCACAACTGAGAAGAAACGAGTACAATGCAGCCCTTTTACACCACTCTGGAAGTGTTGAGAAACATTTAACTGGAAGTAAATATACCCTGTGGAGCTACACTGTCAACTTATGAACAGCTATGGAGAGTGAGGTATGTAATTCAGAATAAGACTCTGAGATTTTTTAAAGATATATTTGCTTTTCCATTTGTTACTAGGGATTTTGGTGCTGTTGTTGTTGAAGGATTTCATACCTTCATTCCTTAAATTAGATATATATGGCCTTGACTCATTTTATTCCAGGGCCTTTTTTCACACTTCTACCAATGTCAAAGGGCCTCCCTATGGATATAAATGTGATTTGCTACCATAAAAATATCCAATTGCTAAGCACAACAACAACTTTTATCTGTCCTATAAAATCCAAAAGCCTTACTGCATCACAGGCATGTCCCAGACAGACAAAGCAGAGACAGGATCTGCGTACATTTTTAACACCCACTGAGATGAATCAGTTAAAATACATTGTGTATTATTGTATGATTGTTGCAGAGTCTCTCTTTAACATAAATTTAAGCTTGCTTGTAAACTTTAATTGTGTACGTGTTACTTTAGTAATTTTTACAGTATAAATTCATCTTCAATAACCTGACTTTAGAATATTTGGTTTAGCAACAATAGGATTAACCTTAGAGTATCTATATTTTTAAAGAACTGACTTCCTCCTGAAATCACTTTGCTCATAACAATTTAAACATAGAAATTCATACACTGAAATTTCATAATAGGGACAGGACTATCCTAATGGTTGACAGATAAAGTTTCAGCCAGGGACACTGATGCACTGAGAATTCTCAATGTAAAATAATACAAGATACAGGAATCATGACTGCCCCATTAACAGATCAGGTTGGAAGGGACCTCTGGAGGCCAGCTGGTCTAACTCGCTGTTCACAGCAGAGCCAACCTCAGTCCAGCTCCAAAGTTAGATCAGCTGGCTCGGGACCTTGTCCATTCCAGCACTGACCATCTCCAAGGATGGGGAAGCCTCTCTAGGCACCTGTTGCAGTGCTTGACCACTCTCATTCTACAGAGCTTTTCTCCATTGCCAGACAACAGATGTCAACTGAATGACTGACAAAAAGAGTAACTCGCTCTACTTCTGTTGGATTGGCAAGATGGACTGGCTCATGTTGCATTGTAACAATGCCAGATCCACAGCAAGGGAAGTGTCAGGACCACACAGTAAGAAGCAGAGGGCAGGAAACTGTGAGGCAGAGCGTCACCTGATAGATGGGCTCAGCCAAGGCACCTGCCTACACCTTCCCAAGCTCTGTACACCCACGCCACTGACAGATGTTGGGTCACTCTTTCCCTAACACTTGCTGGGCAGCCTTGTTCCTATTTTGCCATCTCCTCTCCAGTGGCTGAAGCGTTTGTTCACACGCTGTTAACCAAAGGGGGACCACACTCTTTTTTCAGCTTTCAGCATTAGTACAACTGCAGCCTGCTCTCCTGCTGGCATTAGATGGTAAGAAGGTATTTTAAATGAATCATCAGTTATAACGGTAGTTTTTCCTAAACTGAGGCTGACATCATTTAATTGTAGGTCCTACTACAAAATAACAGATGAATAAACATATAATTTCTGCAAGTTAGTAATTAGACAGGCCCCTCTAACAGGGGCTTCTTTTTCCTTTTATATTCTGGAACTCAAATTGCATCTACCATTTTCCCACAAATGTCTCCACTGACTGGCTCACGAAAGACTGTGTCCTCATATGTTCCTGTCTAGGAAGTTCTTCTGAGCTTTCACAGCTGCGAGAAAAAATGTCTTGGAAAGTCACGTCCTCTACTTGAAATTCCCCCTCTTAAAAAACCCTCTGCCCCATTTGATTTCGTAATATCCCATTTAGATTTTAAATGGTCGTGAAGAGGCACATTCTTCAGCATAAAGTTATCTGGAACTCATCATCATTTGATCAATGGCTTGAAACAATTTTTAGTGACTGGAGAGTCAACAAGCCAAATTTATATCTGAGGCAAGCACAAGCAGCTTCAAATAAGTCATGAGAAGTCTGAGGCAGACCTTCACAAAGAAAATAAAACACTGTATTTGCAGCCCTGTGCTTCACCCTCATTGATCTTCTCCCCTTCTTTTTGCAGGCTGAATATAAACCAGATGTTTAAAACATTTTTAATAGCAGTAAAGATTCTTCCCTGGCTACAAGGACAAGTGGCAAACTGCTTTGACACAGATATGCTCTTGCAAGATTTTCAACCCCTCTGTAGAGCTAAAAGAGTTGTACCCAGACCTAACACACAGAAGCCAGCTTGTTCCTGACCATGGGAAGGGTAGTCAAGAAGGCAATATAAAAATAAACCAGCAGTCCTTCACCTCACCTCCACCTTGCATCTAAAAAAAAAAAAAAAGACACGCTCTGAAATTTTCACATGCTTCTTTTCTCTGTAACCTGATATTTTCACCTGTCTTTCTCAACAAACTCTGCTCTCTGTTGTTGACAATTGAGCTAGTCTCAGACTGACAATTTTCTGACCAGTGCATTCAACAAAATAAGACTCTGTTCAGAATTAACAGTCTTTTATCCTAAGAATGTTTTTACTGTAAGGCCAAAATATTGATGTTCTGGGTGTTATCCACTTAAAGGTTTATATGAATGAAAGCTTATAAATGCAGGTCATTGTGATGCTCATGCCCTTCTTTCCCACAGCAACAATAAATAGTAATTAACTTGGTTTTCTTTCCCCTTTTAGAACCCAACTTTATTTTTCATGTCCATTATGGGTTTGTCTGTCTTTTACTTTTTCATATTAGGCTATTTTTATCTATTAAGTACATTTTAAAGACCCCACAGAATCGAAGTCTATCATAATCCATTTGAATAACAATGGAGTTTCACTTGCATATTACTGCAGCACCCGAACTGCACTTTAGAATTAAATAAACAGCAACCTGTCAAATCCACAATGTTTAGGATACCTGTAAGTGTCAGGAGTGTCAAGCAGAAACAACTAAATGGATTACGAGAAATGCTAAAGACTCTAAAACTGTCTGAAAATTTCTTTTCTTGTGTACATATGTTGAAAAGTATTTTAAAATAAATAAATATAAGTAAACTGGTCTTCATTACCACAGGTTATACATTCTCTCTCTACATTCAGACTGTTAAACCATTTTCCTGATTGTGAGCTCACTTTAGCATGTTGTCAAGACAGTAACTTTGTACTTAATGGTTTATATTGACCCAGATGACATTTCACACATCACAACTTTAAAGCATTTTATGAATGCTGTACTTTTTTTATCATATCCTTGGTATTCCTAAGAAAATATTTCATTATTAGAAAAACAGGAAGTCTAAAATTTATTTCAGGCTGGTTATTACTGTATCCCACATAATTTGAAGCACTCAAGCAGTTAAAAAGAAGGATATGAATAGTCAAAGACCTCATACATTTTATGCTGCCCTCATAATAAACACAAATACATTTTACTTCTGATTCATCATTGGCCACAAACAAAACATGAACACACAAAGCCCTTCTCCAGATAGTATAAATTAGCATAGCAACTGAAGTGTGAGTTGAGCAATGATGATTTACACCATCTGTGCTTACAGCCCATTACTAGTTCATTTCAATAGAAGTGTACCAGCCTACAGACAAGTGACTAACAGTGAGTAAGAGCAAAAAGTAAGTGAGGTGGGTGTTTATTGTGACAACTATCTTAATTTCTGGAATGTGTTTGTGAATTTTTTCTAATGTATCAGCTTTTTTGTTGTTTTTATTTAAATATTCTCTCTTTGGATATATAGGAAAGTGAGAAATGTTACTAGTTAAGTTTTTCAGTTGCTGTAGATTTGTCCGAACTTGCTGTTTCTTGAGAACAGTGTTTCATTATTCTGTTTCCTGATGACATGTTATTATGCTCCTTTTCTGTAAATAATATTTATTATGATCTCCAATTTCAAATGCCTCCTCAAAACTCCATCTTGCTGTTTCATAGAGAAGTGGCTTGACCATCAAAATTGTAACTGTTTCTGTTTAAGATGATTAGAATTTATCAAAACCCCCTGCGCTTCATAAAGGCCATCCACAGAACCAGAAATTGTTGTTACTTCTTCCTTTGTCTTTTCACACTGTCTTATGTTCTATATCTCACTTATAGCCTTTATATGTGTGTGTGTCTCTTCATTGCAAGCTAAGCCAACAAGCTTTTGTGCAACTGCTTAATTTTAATAATTGCCTGCACAGGTAAGAAAAACAAAAGTTACTATTTCTTTTCCGAGATGCAAGAGAGGAGAGGGAAAAGGATGAATTAGTGGTTAGATTTGGAATTTAAGAGAACTTGGTTCAGTTCTCTGATCTGTAACCATCTTGCTGTACTGCCTTGGATGAGTTACCTCATCTCAGTAACTCAGGCTGACATCCATAAAACATGGTTTCATGATGCTCCTCTGTCCCACAAAAGACTTACAAAAATAAAGGGTACTCAGAAACTACAGAGATTGTAGAGACAGGAATAATGTACATTTCTATTGAGTAATGGATACAGGGTTTATGAAGTAAGGAGTTACAGGGAAGCAAACAGCTGATGCTCTCCTTCCTTTTTTCTCTGGGCTTTCTGCTGCTCCAGTTCCTGTAATTCTTCTTTTCTCTTTCACTGCTCCAAATCACCCACTGTTGTCCTACGGAGAACAAGAATATTGCTTCATCTTGTCTTATATTCCCAGCCCAAACCCCATATCTGCATTGAACCTAGACCCCTCCACTTGCATACCAACCCCAGCTTGTTGGAAGGACTGTGAATCTGACAGTCCTAGAGAAGCTACAGGGAAGTAGAGCTATGAAAACTACCTGCAGCGACAGACTAGTGAGGCTATTCTCATTTAACCATTTTCCAGAGGGATAGAGCTTCCAAGGTCTGATGCACACATGGAAGGGAAGAATGGGGAGACACCGGCTGTTCCCAGCTCACTGTTAGCCCCTGAGCATTGCTACTCGCCACCCCACGTCTCTGGTGCCTGAATTTCCCATGCTGCTCAAATCCCTCCTCTCTGGACTGAGCTCTGTGATCTCCCACTGATCTACAGCCACAAACTTTTCTCTCCTGCTCTTTCTCCACTCTCAGTCCTACATCTTCTATAGGTACTGGTTTCCAAATCCTCATGTTCCCATTGCTGCCCTCCCACAAACCTGTGACTGCTGTACCCCGCTCTCCATGCCAACAAAGCAAGTGGTATCCAAAAATGCTATGAATGTTTCAATGTGGGTATCTCAGCAACACTTCTATGTTTAAATACCCCAAAGAACTGTCAGTAGCAGTTATGTCTGGTACAAAAGTCTGCTCTGAAAACAGATTAGGCCCAACCTCCCACTGCCCCTGAAGCTGTCCATGAAAAAGTCATCACCTCACTTCCCATCTGGTGACTTGGGTTTCCCCTAATCTGTTTCAGCCAAAACAAACCAGTGCAGCTGACTTCTACTATTTAAACTGCTTAAGCTGTTCTGGTTGACTTTGGCCAAAACAAGTTTGGGAGGGATTGAGTGAGCAGCTTGCAGGTAGGGAGGGGAGGTGGTAGCCTTTGGCAGAAGACACCCATGGAGGTGGACTGGGAGCTGTCTGGGAATGGTAACCTCTTCAACAACTCCACTTCAGCCTGTGGAGGAAGTGAGCACCCACAAGGGGATTTTAAAGCATGGCAAATTCTGTGCTTGTAGTTCAATTCTCACTTATTTCGCAAGAGGTTTCCCTGGCAAACCACTCCTTTCCACTGTGCAGAAACCATGATGACGTTACTCAGGCTGTCATTCATCTTTCCCCTGTTTAATCACTGCTAACTGATTAACCAAATGAAGTGCCACAAAATCCATTAGCTGGAAAAGGAACAAAAAGCTGCACTAGCTTTTGCTAATAAAGAAAGAGAAACCTTTGTAAACAAGGTCCATGACCTCCAGCTCTTGAAAGTACCCAGCTATTGCCCCTCCCTGGCTCCCAGCAACAGGGGCAGTGAGGGGTGACACATTGCAGCCACTCCTGCCGCCAAGTGAGACCTGAACGGGCAGCACATGGGGAAATGTCAAAGTTCAAGGGCTGTTGCACAGCCTGTTGGATAGTCACCATAATGTCTTTTGCCCTTGTTTTACCCCATATAGACACTTCTGATCTTATCTCATAAGCCTCATGAAGAGGCACACGAAAGGAACACTAACTTTAACTCTTTCAGTACCATATTCTCAAAAAGGAACAGTGAACTTAGGCCAAAAAAATCCATCACCAGAAGTGTTGCAAAATACATTTCATAGAATTGACGGACTTTAAAAACTTGGGGAGGGGAGGTCAGCAGCCAGGGACACCACCAAAGCCAGGCACTCTCTCTCCCAGATGGTTCAGGTGTTTGCCAGACTAAGGCCTGACTCTCTCCTGGTTTGCACCTGCAGTTCAGGTCATTTCCAGGAGCCTGCTCCGTGCAAGTGGTAGGGAGGAACAAAAGGCTCTCATAGGGGAAAAAAGAAGAGTTAAGCTGGAGTTAGACTCTGACATGCAAAGGAGTTACTGCTCCTACACCAGTGGCCACGGCCAGCTGAGGGATGTCAGCTGCCAACACGCTCACACTTTGCCCACTGCAAACAGGAGGTAAAGGATGCAGCTCCTACTCTCAATGAAGCGAGGTCTGATGCTGCTGTGTCTGAGTCCTCCTGACTCCTTCTGTTTGTGTCTTCAGGTTAGCAATGAACCTGTCCAGTTTCACCCTGCAATGTCCTCCCAGATCAAACTTTCGGCTCAAGCTCGGGTGAAAAGAAAAGTTATTCTTAGTAATAATTTCAGCATGCAGGAATTGTGATACCACTGGTTTTGTCACACCTTTTATTACATTAGGAAAAAGAAATATCCTGACTCTATACTGAAAAAGCTTTAACTTGCTGTTCTAGTACAGGCTTTTCTGCATATACCCTTTTCTTCAGCTAAAAAGAAAATATTTTCAAAAGATCACAAGTACTTCCTATTCTTACAGTTTTACAGTCAGGAAACTTTTACAGTCTCACAATTTAAACAAAACCCAAACGTGTTACATAAGGTGTTCCTGAGTTGAGATTACAAAAGGCAAGAGAGAATTGAAATGTCTTTCCTCCTCACCACACACCTCTCTCCACTGCTCCCCACTTCTCTTTGTGAGGATAACTGTGCTGGAACTATTTGTTCCTGCAATTTTCTGGAATGAAAGAGCTGGGGCACTGGCCGTCACCTCCAGTTTCTCTGGCACGCTCTCTGATCCCCTTTGTCAAAATGGGTCAGTTCTAGCTCTGTTAACCAGCAGTTAATTGTGCAGATTTTTAATGCTGTGGGCACTTTGGGGGTTTGGGAAAGACATCTTTAGGGCCACTGGTTAGTTGAGAAACAAGGGCAAAACTGCTTTTCAGCTACTGGAAAACGGACACGTGCAAAATAGTGAACATCCCAATGTTAATTGCTTTACCATAATTTCTTCACTGCTTTTGATCTTTTCTCTCTCTCATGGAGCTTGGGCTTCTCTCTCTCCTGCATGCTCTGCACTCCCTCTCACAGGACATGAATGTTCAGTACAAGTGCAAACAAGGCTTTCTCATGAGACAGCTCACAACTCCTTAACCCAAGGCCCTTCATCAAGGTGGTTCTTGGTCAATACTGCCCACCACCATACAATTTATTCTGAGTTACCTGCTTCCTGAAACACCAGCCACCCAAACCATTTTACTGTGAGTGATAGCCATGTGCTTTTCCAAAGGCACTTTGTTTGAAGAGACAGCCACCAAGAACGTAAGGACCCATGCAGTTAATCCTCTTCCTCGTACTGTCTTCCAAGGGCTTCTGGCACAGGGATTGAAAAGCCATCAGAGGTGATGGAGTTTGAATTTTGCTGTGCAAGTTTTCCTGCGTACCTGGCAGTGCTGGCGGGTTCTCCATAGTAATGATGCCTCTGAGGGACAAGGAGGACTGCAGAATATTCTGTCATACGTGGAACAAGGATGCGTAACACAGACAGGACCCATGTAGCCCCTGAAGGATGTACCTCATTAGTTCGGATTGGTACTAGCCATAATAGATACATGTCAGACAAAAATAACATATACTTCTGTGTATCTGCATAGATTTTCACTGGGTGGTTTCAGATTTTCAAATTTATTTAGCAAGGTTATCTAAAGGGCAAAGGCCCCCAATGTTCCCCATGGCCCACAGGATGCTCTGCCCACCTCAGTGACCGGGATTGGAACTGGATGACTTTAAGCTCCCTTCCCTCAAACACTCTGTGACTGTATGATCCCATAACGCCACCGCAGCAGGATGTGATGCCTTCGCACCCAGGTGGTTCTGCATCGCAGCGCACAGCAGCACATTGTAAAAGCAAAGGCCAGGACGGTGTTCAGGGATGCCCCCTCAGCTGGTGCAGGGCAGAGGGGAGGGGAGGTGGCCGAGCGGCCAAGGCTGCGGGGACCAAGGCTGCGGGGCCGAGGCTGCGGGGCCGAGGCGTCGCGAGGCGCCACATGGCCGGCAGGCCCCGGCCCGCGCGGGGAAGGAGCCGCGGGCGGGGCGGGCCCTGCGGAGAGGCCGGAGCGGAGCGAGGGCCGGGCGAGGGGCGGGAAAGGGCCGTGGCGGCTGCTCGGTTGAATCGCTCCGCGGCCGCGGCTCCTCCCAGGGGCGGCCCGGTGGCTGTCGCTGGGGGCCGCGGGGAGCGGGTCTGTGTTTCCCCTGGGGACAGCGAGAGNCCCCCCTCCCACGCCATCGCCTCCCGCCGCCGCCGCTGCGGCCCCGCAAGGATCCTCTCTCGCTGCTCCTCCTCTTTCTCCTTCACCCTCTCCCCCCACCTTCACCCCCCGGCTGAGTTCATTCACTGGGATTGGTTTCAAATGACGCCATCGCTTTATTTTTACACCAATGACCTCATCCCAGCAGCTTGAAGTTTACTGACCAGCAAAACTCTTTTCTCTCGTTCGTTCCTCTCCTTGTGCGTGCTCTTCCCGGGTGTTTGTCGTCGTTTGGGTCATTCTGGGAATCTAAGGCTTTCAAAAAACAAAACGAAAAACCCCAAACAAACAAAAAGACCAAACACACTCACACAAAAATCCCCAACCCCCCAAACTTTTTCCCTCCTCCCGAGCTTTTCGGTGTGTGTGTCCTCCTCATCACTGTCCCCTTTTAATTTTTTCAAGCCATCTTGGGAGGGAGGGGGGAAGGAGAGGGAAAAGAGAGCGCCAAAGCTCCAAATGTTTCCTTTTTCTGCTCCTCTCCCCTCCCACCTTCACGCNCCCCCCTCCCACCTTCACGCTTCCCCCTCTTAAAAAAAAAAAAAAAGCCGAATATATTTTTTCTTTTCTAATTTTTAAAATTGCTGGGGCTTGGTTGTTGTTTTTTGGGTGGGTTTGGTTTTTTTTTTTCCTTATTGAAGAAGAGGGAAAAAGAGGAGCTTTCCCAGCGACTGGAAGGAGACGAAGTTGTTTCGGGCGGCAGCGGCGAGGCTGGTGGGCAATTACTTTTATCCTCGCCGAGGGGACAGGCTGACAGACTGACAGGGGTGACACAGTAAGTGCCGGAGGAGGGCAGGGACCCCCGGCCCGCGGCCGCCCCGTGGGAGCCAAGCCGGGAGGGGGGCGAGGGGC